>JAGFNQ010005851.1:0-67937 GCA_024364735.1 Boesenbergia rotunda | reverse complement strand
TGCTAAGTGCGTTTCCTTAGCACAGGTTTGGTATCTAGCACATATCCCTACAGCAAAGAGAATATCAGGTCTACTGGCTGTCAGGTACAGTAGGCTACCTATCATACTCCTATAGAGTTTAAGGTCTACTGGTTTACCATCAGGGTCACTATCTATTTTTATATTAGTGGTCATGGGGGTACTTATGCTTTTAGAGTTATCCATTTTAAATTTCTTTATTAACTCTTTAGCATATTTGAATTGATGAACATAGTTACATCCCTAGTTTGTTTGATTTGTAGTCCTAGGAAAAATGTAAGCTCACCAACTAAGCTCATTTCAAATTCATCTTCCATTATCTTGACAAATTCTTTTAGAAAGTTGGTGTTGGTGGATCCAAAAATTATGTCATCTACGTAAATTTGGGCAATAAATATATCTTTTCCTAGGGTTTTAATAAATAATGTTGAGTCAATTTGGCCTTGTTTAAATTCTTTAGAAGTTAAATAGGTTGATAATCGTTCATACCAAGCCCTAGGTGCTTGTTTTAGCCCATATAATGCTTTGGTTAGTTTGTAAACATGGTTAGGTTTATCTAAGTCTCAAACCCTGGGGGTTGTCTTACATAAACTTCTTCTTTAATGAATCCATTTAAGAAGGCTGACTTTACATCCATTTGATATACTTAAATCCTTTATGGGATGCAAAGGCTAACAACATTCTAATGGACTCAAGTCTAGTACTGGGGCATATATTTCATCGTAGTCTAATCCCTCTACTTGGCTGAAACCCTTTGCTACTAAGCGGGCTTTATTTCTGACTATTTCTCCTTGATCATTCAGCTTGTTCCTAAAGACCCACTTAGTGTCAATGATGGATTTGCCCTCAGGTTTAGGTACTAATTCCCAGACTTGGTTTCTCTCGAATTGAGCTAGTTCTTCTAGCATTGCTATGATCCAATCAGGATCAGGTAGGGCTTCTTCTATAGTTTTGGGTTCAATTTTTGATATCATGGCTATTTGGCTAAGGTTCCTATAGGAGGACCTAGTCCTGACTCCTAGAGTTGGATCACCCACAATTTGATCGGTTGGGTGACTAAGTCTGGGTTTCTTTGTTCTTCTAGTGCTTAGTTCAGCCTCAGGTCCAGTTGGATGGTTTGATTCACTATTTGATTCAACTCTTTGGGCTGGTTCATTTGTTGGTTCGATTCTTGGTTCAGTTAATTCATTCATTGGTTCAATAGTTAGTTCGTGTAAGGGTTCAATTAATGGTTCAATAATTTGTTCATTATTTTCTTGGTCAGAGTTTGATGAAATTGGGTCTGGATTATTAGATGTTGATTGATTTTTTCATCGAAAATTAAGTTTGTTGTTTCTTCAATTTTCTTAGTTTGTTTGTTGTAAGTTCTATAGGCTCTACTTGTGGTTGAATATCCTAGAAAAATACCTGGGTTTGACTTGGATTGAAATTTTCCTAAATAGTCTTTGGTGTTTAGGATATTGACTTTGCACCCAAAGACCCTTAGGTAATGTAGGTTTGGGAGTCTATGGTAGTACAGTTCATAGGGGGTTTTGTTGTGTCGTTTGTTAATCAAAACCCTATTTTGGATATAACAGGCTGTACTAGTTGCTTCTGCCCAAAATTGGTTTGCTAGTTTAAATTCGTTGAGCATAGCCCTAGCGGCTTCTTGTAATGTTCTATTCCTTCGCTCGACTATCCCATTTTGTTGGGGGATTCTAGGACATGAAAATTCATATAAATACCCATTTACCTTACAGAATTCCTCAAACCGTTGATTCTCAAACTCTCCCCCGTGATCACTCCTAAGTCTTTTTATTTTAGTGTCATTTTTATTTTCAATTAGTTTACATAATTCAATAAATAGGTTTAGGGTTTCATCTTTAGTTTTTAGGAACCTAACCCAGGTAAACCTAGAGTAATCATCAACTATTACTAAGTAGTATCGGTTCCCTTTTAGTGACTTGGCTCCATGTGAATCAAATAGGTCAAGGTGCAGGAGCTCAAGTGTGGTTTGAGTTAAATCAGACTGGATTAGTTTGTGATTGGATTTGGTTTGTTTACCTTGATTACATGATTCACATATTAGGTTTTCATTATTTTTGATTTTAGGGATACCTTTGATTAAGCCAAGTTGGGTAATTTTTGAGATAGTTCTCAAATTGGTATGACCTAATCTCCTATGCCAGAGGTTTGTTTGTTCTAATTGTGTTAACATACATTTGGGTATAAGGGGAAGATTTATAGTGTATACATTGTTTTTCCTAGTGCCCTTAAGTGTGATTTCTGAGTCTTGTTCATTTCTGATCAGGCAGTTAGAATTGTTGAAAGTAACTATATAACCAGAATCACATAACTGACTTATGCTAAGCAAGTTAAAATTAAAGTTTTCAACCAATAGAACTTTCTTAATAATGAAATCAGATTTAAGCTCAATATTACCTGACCCAATTACCTTGAGTGTGGCATTATTGTCAAATGCCACTGAGCCTAGGTTTTTGCGTTTGAGCTTGGTGAACTTCAATTTATCTCCAGTCATGTGTCTGGAGCAGCCGCTATCCAACATCCATTGGTCCAAATCTTTATGTTCCTACGCATAAAGAGTTTTCTTGATTTGGATCCAATTAGAATCAGGAATAGCTTAAATTGAGTTTCACTGCCTAGTCTGTCTCACCCAAATCTAGGGTTATCAATCACGTTAACCTTATAGGTTTTGTGAGACAGGTTTTGATAGTTAAAATTATTTTGAAAATTTTGATTAATTTTGAAAACAATTAATTTTAACAAAAATGTTTAAATCTATAAATACCTGAAATTTTGTGTTAGATTCGAATTTGACAAAAAAAAATTGAATTTGAATTTCAGAAATTGGCTTCCAGGTCTTGGCGAGGCACTAGGCCTTCTTTGGCCGTAGCCTTATGGGATCATCCACCCTTTCCTTGACAAAGCCTTTTAATTAAATTTTATTTTCAAAAATTCTTTGAAAAATTTCTGGTCTAACTAGTTTGGGTCTTGGATCGGTAGCTTCGGCTAGTTCCGCCAAATTGGCTTCCCTAACGTACTATCATCTCACCTCCACCCAATACTATGTTGTCAAATTTCAGCTAAGTTTGTTTAGTTCTTAAGCTAGCCTAAGTCTAAGCATGGTATATTGCAGAAATTAAATAACCAATCAATCAAGCAATTAAAATCAAGAATAACAAGGTTATCTAATAATGAAAATAGTTTTCAGTTTGGCTCCCCCTGGACTAAAGCCACGGTGATGGTTGGGCAAGATGTGAATCTTGTCCTTGGGGATCCAATACTGATTTGATCCAGTCGGTTTGTTCAGGTATAGTTTAGGTACCCATGCCTGAATTTTACCTCTGGACTGATTCAGTACAGCAAAGTATGATCTTTGCCGAGATTTGGTTCTATAGCCCAATCCGGATCGATTTAGAACTGATTTCTATTTTCCAAGGATCATGTCAAGACCTTTGGAACCAGATGTAAATCGTTCTAATGCTGATCTAAGATCCTTAACCTTAGTTTTCAGGGAGGAGTTTTCCTTTTCAAGTTTTTCAACTTAAGTAGGAGTTCCTTCCTGAACCTTCTCGGTTAAGGGTTTAGAGTCAGCTCCCTCTTTCAGGAGTTTTACTTCCTGTCGGAGGGATTCGACTCGGAGTTTGGCTTTGGCCAAATCTCGAGAAAGAAATGAAATTAACTCACTTAATTGCAATCTATTAAAACCAGTTACCTTAATTTCTCCGTCTTCTGTGAAGGTCAGCTTGTCGTCCTCTTGTTCTGTTTCTGACTCGGTCTCAACTTTATCTGAGGCGGTCAGAGCTAGGAGGTTGGACTGGGGTGCCTCTTCTTCTTCTTCTGAGGACGATTCGTCCCAGGTTGCTTGCAGTGCCTTCTTTCTTCTCGTCCTTTTTGTCTCCTTTAGGTTAGGGCACTCTGACTTGTAGTGACCCTTTTTCTTGCACTCGTAGCAGGTCACATTAGGCTTGTTTGCGGGTTCAGCTGGTTCGTCCTTTCTTCGGCCGGTTTTCCGTTTGTTGGTTCGGTTCTTCAGCTCCTTGTAGTAGCTTCGAGCGAGCCGGACCAGCTTAGTTTGTTCTCCTTCATCGTCTTCTGAGTCTGAGTCAGAGTTAGACTCGGGTTCAGGTTCAGGCTTCTTCTTCGTTGTCCTTCCAGTTTTACCTGTAACGAAAGCAATACCTTTCTCGACCATATTGGTGTTAGTTTGTTCGTGGAGTTCTAGTTCGGAAAACAATTCATCTAATTTTATTTTAGAAAGATCCCTAGATACCTTGTATGCATCTACCATAGATGCCCACAAGGTGTTTCTAGGGATGGTGTTTAGAGCATACCTTATTAGGTCACGGTTTTCAACCTTGTGACCTATTGTGTGAAGACCGTTCATTACCTCTTGGATTCGTGCGTGGAGCTGGGTTGCTATTTCGTTGTCGGCCATCTTGATGGTGTAGAGTTTGTTCAGTAGCAGATCCCTCTTACTGATCCGAGTATCTGAAGTCCCTTCGTGTAGCTCGATCAGTTTTGTCCATAGCTCCTTTGCACTGTTGAAAGGGCCCACGCGGTTCAGCTCCTCTTTCGTCAATCCGCATTGAAGAGTCTGAGTAGCTTTTGCGTCGGCTTCTATCTTTCGCTTTAGGGCGCTGTCCCATTCAGAGTAGCTCTGAGGAAGTCCTTCGGCATTTCGGGGGATCTCCAGACCGGACTGGATAATGATCCACATGTCCACCTGAGTTTTCAGGTGGACCTCCATACGACTTCTCCAGTAAGAAAAGTCTTCTCCACTGAAGAGTGGAGGTCTGGCGGTGCTAAAACCTTCTTGCATAGCCATTTAATCTGAAAAAGAAAACATAAAGGATTTTCCAAGACTAGGTCTTGGATTAGTAGTGCTGGATAAATTAAATAACGAGGGGTGTTGCACCAACCTCGCTTAACAAAAAAAACGAACAAAATATTTAGCGAGAAATTCATAAAAAAAAAGAAAATAAATAGAAAATAAAAATCCGAAAAAAATTTCAAACTGGTGGTTGCACCAGGTTTGAACTTCCCCGCTCTGATACCACTTATTGGATCGAGAAAACCGATAGAGGGGGTGTGAATATCGGTAAACTTTCGGATTTTCGTAAGAGCAGGTACGCAGCGGAAATTAAAAAACAAGACACAGAGACACAATCGATTTACTTGGTTCGGAGCCTGTGTCGACTCCTACTCCAAGGCCCACGGTCGTTGACCGTTTACTTTGGGCAATTCTATATAGGCGCAAAAAGGTTTACAAAATTTAATTACAAAGATAAGTGCAGTAAATAAAAAGAACGCTCTTCTTTTACCGACGTCCGGAGTAGATTAACTTTTTCGGAGCAGCGGGACGTCGTCGGCTCCAGTTGGAGAGTTTCCGGAGCAAGGTGCGAGAGCAGAAGAGCTTTGAGGCGTTGAGTGAATTGGTGTATGAAAGCCTTGGTCGAGGGCCCTTTATATAGGGCCTGGGGGCGCCCGGGATGTCGGGGGCGCCCCCCACGTGGCTTTTGATCCGCAGAGCTCTCGGTCAGCGTCTATCCTCTGGATCCGCTTTGACCGGGGCGCCCGCAGCGCTCGGGGCGCCCGGATTGACCGGGTCAAACTCTATCCCTTGGCTTCGCTTGGCTTCTGGATTGATGCATGCGCATGGGGGCGCCCGGGAGCACGGGGGCGCCCGGGAGCACGGGGGCGCCCGGGAGCAGCGGGGGCGCCCGGGAGCACGGGGGCGCCCGGCCCAGCATGTATTCGAACTCCTTTTTTTCTTTACTTGTTTTGTATGGCCCTTGGGGGGGCCCGGGACACACCGGGCGCCCTACTCAGCTACTACCTCATTCCTTTGAGGCTATCTGAGCTGCAGACACTCCTTCCTTTGGTCCTGCATCCAGGGTTAGTCCAAAACACAATAAAGCAATAAAGTATTTGTTTATACAGCCTTAGCTGTCTTGGATCTGACTTTGGTCTCTAAAATGGAGCCCTAGGTCGAACCGACGCCTACTGTTCCCTCAACGGGGAGCGCGTCCTCACCTACTCCTCTCGGGAGAATTTACCTGATGCCAACCGTTCCTCTGGTTGGACTTTTGCCTGACGGTCCTTTGTCAGGTCTTGTAAACTGGCAGTCCTTCGCCAGTTGCCTAGCAGTCCTTCGCTAGGGCTTCAGTCCCAGGATGTCCTTCGCCTGGAGCTTGGCAGTCCTTCGCTAGGGCTTGATACTGGCAGTCCTTCGTCAGTTGCCTAGTAATCCTTTGCTAGGGCTTTCTTTCCTGGCATTCCTTTGCCAGTGCCTAGCAGTCCTTCGCTAGGGCTTTTCCTGCACACTAGATTAACTTGTTAGAAAACAAGAAAGACTTAACTTTTGACCTATGTTGTCATTATCAAAACACGGGTTTGACTTAGGTGCATTCTGCACCAACACAAACTAGTTAGACCAGAATTTTTTAAAAAGTAATTTTAAAAATGAAATTTCATTAAAAGGCTTTGTCTTGGTTGATGATCCAATAAGGCTATGGCCAAAGAAGGCCTAGTGCCTCGCCAAGACCTGGAAGCCGATTTCTGAAATTCAAATTACTCGTTGTCAAATTCAAATCTAACACAAATGTTCAGTTAATTGTAGATTCAAACACTCGTTTTTCAAAAATAAATTCAAAACAAATTGTTTTCAAAAGTAATTCAACCTTTTCAAAATAAATCATGATTTTTCAAAATAATTCTTGTTGGTGCAATCTTGGTTAGGTCAGGGTTGACCTAGGTTGACTAGGCTCGAGTGAGCCAATGTCTGGTAAGCTTGGTGAGCTTATGTTTGGATATTTCGATGTTTGATAATTATGTTTGAATGTCGTATGGTGTCAAGTGGGTCAAGGTTGACTGGAGACTTGACTAGGTGAAGTCCAGGTGGATCGGGGAGATCGCACGCTGACATGGGAAAAGACCTAGTGGAACTAGGCACACCTAGTGGGACTAGGTGAAGTCCAGGTGGATCGGGGAGATCGCACGCTGGCATGGGAAAAGACCTAGTGGGACTAGGCACACCTAGTGGGACTAGGTAAAGTCCAGGTGGATCGGGGAGATCGCACGCTGGCATGGGAAAAGACCTAGTGGGACTAGGTGAAGTCCAGATGGATCGGGGAGATCGCATGCTAGCAAGGTGGAAGTCTACCGAGAGACTAGACCTAACTCGAGTGTTAGGCAAACCTGGTGGGGAATCAGGTTAAGTCCTAGTTGGGAACTAGGCAGAAGAAATCCTGGTTGGTCAAAGGGGTTGACCGTGAAGACAAGTTAGGTTGGTCTCAATCGATTGGGTGATCGATTGGGTTGTTGTCTCGCGAGAACAAGAAGGATCTTAATTAATTAGGTAATTGATTAAGAAGGACTGTAATCAATTAGGTAATTGATTAAGTAGGATCTTAATCAATTGGGTAATTGATTAAGAGCAATGGTAATCGATTGGGTAATTGATTAAGAGTAGTGGTAATCGATTGGGTAATCGATTAAGAGAGTTTTGTTGCGAGAATAGAAGATGGCTGAATCGATTGGGTAATTGATTCAGCCTTCCCTTAATCGATTGGTCAATCGATTAAGGGCAATGGTAATCGATTGGCTAATCGATTCAGGTTCAAAAACTAGCCATTGAACGGCTAAAATGACGTAGTAATCGATTGGGTAATCGATTAGGAAGCCATAGGCGTCAGGTATAAGGGTTTTCACGCAGGTTTTGAGCCACAACTCTTCTCCCCTTTTTCCTCCTTCATTGGTGCCATCTCAAGGGAAGTCTTGGAGGTTTTTGCTGCTGCATTTCCAAGGTTCTAGAGACAACCACAAGCTTGAAGATAGCAAGGAAAGCGAAGAGAGTTTATTCATTGTAAATCTTGTAAGATTTCTTTTTGTATTTGCTTAGATCCTTGTTGTATCTTGTTGTAAGCTTGTAAGAGGTTTCTCCACCTCAAGAAGGAGACTTTCATAGTGCATGAGAGTGTGAGGAGAGTGGATCCTTGGATTAGTCACCCGACCGGGGTGGATACCAAGTAAATCCTTTGTGTTAGCGTTTGCTCGAGTCTTCCGCCGCGACAAATCATCACGGAGCAAATCGGAGCTAATCACCCCCCCCTCTAGCTCGCCAATCGGTCCCAACAATTCTGTCTACCAAAACTTGTCTCACAAAAACCCATAAGGCTAACGTGATTGATAACTCTAGATTGGGTGAGACATACTAGGTTGTGAAAATTAATTTAAGCTATTCCTGATTTTAATTGGATCCAAATCAATAAAACTCTTTATTTATAGGAACATAAAGATTTGGACCAATGGATGTTGGATAGCGGGTGTTCCAGACACATGACTGGGGATAAATTGAAATTCACCAAACTCAAGTTCAAAAACCTAGGCTCGGTAGCATTTGGCAACAATGCTACACTCAAGGTGATTGGGTCAGGTAACATTGAACTTAAATCTGACTTTGTTATTAAAAAGGTTCTTTTGGTGGAAGATTTTAAATTTAACTTGCTTAGCATAAGTCAATTATATGATACTGGTTATGTAGTCACCTTCACCAACTCTAACTGCCTGATTAGAAACTTACGAGACTCAGAAATCATGCTTAAGGGCTCTAGGAAAAATAATGTTTACACTATAAACCTACCCCTAGTACCTAAATGCATGTTAACGCAGTTAGAAGAATCAAACCTTTGGCATAGGAGATTAGGTCACACTAATCTAAGATTAATTTCAAAAATCACCCAACTTGGCCTGATTAAAGGTATACCTAAAATTAAGAACCCTGAAAACTTAATATGTAAATCATGCAATCAAGGTAAACAAACCAGGTCCAATCACAAACTAATTCAATCTGATCTAACTCAAACCACACTTGAGCTCCTGCACCTTGACATATTTGATTCACATGGAGCCAAGTCACTAAGCGGAAACCGGTACTGCTTAGTAATTGTTGATGATTACTCTAGGTTTACCTGGGTTAGGTTTCTGAAAACCAAAGATGAAACCTTAAACCTATTTAGTGATCTTAGTAAGTTAATTAAAAATCAAAATGATACCAAAATCAAAAGACTTAGGAGTGATCACGGGGGAGAGTTTGAAAATCAATGATTTGAGGAGTTTTGTAAGGTAAATGGGTATATACATGAATTTTGGTGTCCTAGAATCCCCCAGCAAAATGGGATAGTTGAACGGAAAAATAGAACTCTACAGGAAGCCGCTAGGGCTATGCTCAATGAATTCAACTTACCTAACCAATATTGGGCAAAGCAATTAGCACAGCTTGCTACATCTAAAATAGGGTCCTGATTAACAAACCACACAATAAAACACCCTACGAATTATACTATCATAGACTTCCAAACCTACATTACCTAAGGGTCTTTGGGTGCAAAGTCCATATCCTAAACACCAAAGAATACCTAGGTAAATTCCAGTCTGAGTCAACTCTAGGCATCTTCTTAGGATATACAACAACAAGTAGAGCCTATAAGGTTTACAACAAACAAACTAAGAAAATTAAAGAAACAACAAATCTGATATTTGATGAAGAAGTTAACTCAAAATCTGATAATCCAGATCTAAATTCATCAAATACTGAAGATAATGAACAAACTGTTGAACCTTTAATTGAACCCCTAAATGAACTAACTATTGAACCAACTATTGAGTCAATTGAACCAACCCAAGTAGTTGAACCAAATACTGAACCAAACCGACCGACCGACCGACCGGACCTGAGGACAAACCAAGTTCTAGAAAAACTAAGAAACCCAGACTCAGTCACCCAACTGATCAAATTGT
This sequence comes from Boesenbergia rotunda, assembly GCA_024364735.1. Lineage (NCBI taxonomy): Eukaryota > Viridiplantae > Streptophyta > Magnoliopsida > Zingiberales > Zingiberaceae > Boesenbergia > Boesenbergia rotunda. Next base: position 58,118 of record JAGFNQ010005851.1, on the reverse strand, counting down.
GGGTGATCCAACTTTAGGAGTTAGAACTAGGTCTTCCTATAGAAACCTTAGTCAGATTACAATGATTTCAAAAATTGAACCTAAGACTATAGAAGAAGACTTACCTGATCCTGATTGGATCTTAGCTATGCAAGAAGAATTAGCCCAGTTTGAGAGGAACCAAGTCTGGGAACTAGTACCTAAACCTGAGGGCAAATCCATTATTGATACTAAGTGGGTGTTTAGGAATAAGCTAAATGATCAAGGAGAAATAGTGAGAAACAAAGTTCGCTTAGTAGCCAAAGGATTCAGTCAAGTAGAAGGGTTAGATTATAATGAAACCTATGCCCCAGTAGCTAGACTTGAGTCCATTAGGATGTTGTTAGCCTTTGCATCCCATAAAGGATTTAAACTCTACCAAATGGATGTAAAGTCAGCTTTTCTAAATGGATTTATTAAGGAAGAAGTTTATGTAGGACAACCCCCTGGTTTTAAGGACTTAGAAAGACCTGACCATGTTTACAAACTCACGAAAGCACTTTATAGACTAAAACAAGCACCTAGGACCTGGTAGGAACGCTTATCAACCTACCTAACTTCTAAAGAATTTAAACAAGGACAAATTGACTCAACCTTATTTATTAAGACCTTAGGAAAAGAAATCTTTATTGCCCAAATCTACATCGATGACATAATCTTTGGGTCTACCAACTCAAATTTCTTAAAAGAATTCGTTAAAATAATGGAAAATGAATTTGAAATGAGCTTAGTTGGTGAGCTCATCTTCTTTCTAGGGTTACAAATTAAACAAACTAGAGATGAAAACTATGTCCATCAATCCAAATATGCTAAGGAGTTAATAAAGAAATTTAAAATGGATAACTCTAAAAGCATAAGTACCCCCATGGCCACAAATGTAAAAATAGATAGTGACCCTGATGGTAGACCAGTAGACCTTAAACTCTATAGAAGTATGATTGGAAGTCTACTGTACCTTACAGCCAGCAGACCTGATATCCCTTTTGCTATAGGAATATGTGCTAGATACCAAACCTGTGCTAAGGAAACGCACTTAGCAGCCCTAAAAAGAATACTAAGATATGTTAAGGGCACCCTAAATGTAGGGATTTGGTATCCTAGGACCTCAACCTTTGACTTGTCAGGATACTCGGATTCTGACTACGCTGGTTGTAAATTAGATAGAAAGAGCACAAGTGGAAGCTGCCAACTGTTAGGAAATAGTCTAGTAAGTTGGTGCAGCAGAAAACAACACTGTGTAGCTCTATCCACAACTGAAGCTGAGTACGTTACCTTAGGAGAGTGTGTAGCACAACTCTTATGGATGATGCACACTCTCAAAGACTTCCAGCTTAACTACACTTAAACTCAGGTCTGCATTGACAATATAAGCTCAATTAATCTAACTAAGAACCCGATCCAACATTCCAGAGCTAAACACATAGAAGTTAAACACCACTTTGTAAGAGATTATGTAGTTAGGGGTGAGATAGTCCTTAAGCATGTAGACTCTAAATCTAACTTAGCTGACATATTCACCAAACCCCTACCTGAGTCTGAGTTTAGCTCACTAAGAAGGCAGTTAGGATTATGCTTGGTAGAATATGCTTACTTTACTTCTATTTTTCTTAAAACTGTTTTATTACTTGATTTTAAAATCAGTTTCTACTTAATTTGCAAAATCATTTTTTCGAATTAGTTATCTTAAGAAAAATTACCCTCTTTAAAACTAGGGCTTTTTCGCAAATGGAATTAGCTTAGGTCCTAACCCTAGAACTGCATGTACCTATAGATCAGAAGCCAGCATCTCACAAGCACCTTAGGGTACTTTTGATTGATAACCTAGAATGGGTTGAGATGCTTAGGTCTTTGCCTTAATTCAAGATACTTTAAGTCAGTGCATCTGCAGTAATTGGGGCACTAAATACAAATTGAACAGTAATCAAGTTAAGTGTCAAGATTAGAAAATCTAACTTGAACAGAACACTTAATTTGACGAACCCTAGCAAAAACTACTGTTTATAACAGTTAGTAAGTAGCTAAATGGGTTAGACAGGACCCGAGCGAAATAATTCAAATTGATTTGGTCCAAATTTATACCTTGAATTGGTTCAGTACAGCGCATTATTCTTTTGATATATTGTTGTGTTTCTTTTGATATATGGCAAAGGGGGAGAGATTGGAAAGGAGTGAAGATTTGAAAATTAAATTTTATTAATTTTTTCAAAATTAAAAATTTTCAAAACTTTATCCTTTTTCCAAAAAGTAAAATCATCTGAGTTGTTTTCAAAGTACTTGACCTGAGCTGTTTTCAAAATACTTGACCTGAGTTGTTTTCAAAATACTTGACCTGAGCTGTTTTCAAAAACTATGTTTAAGTACTTGACCTAAGATGTTTTTTCTCTAAGCACTTATTTTTAAACTTCTCTAATAGAAAAGTCTCTAAGTATAAAGTTTTTAAAGTACTAAAGAGATTGAAATTTTTTTTATAAGATGTTTAGAAAATTTTCTAAGTTATTTACATGAAAATTTTTCTAAAGTGTAAAGGTTCTAAGAATAAATTTTCCAAGTGCCCAACTAATTTTTTTGTTTTCTAAAACTTCTTTTGAAAAATGGTCTAAGTGTTGAAAAATCAATTCCATTTTTAGACTTAGAAATTTTTCAAACCCCACAAACCTTTGAAACCCCTAGGGGGAGATTCCTTCCAGGGGGAGGAAACTAAACTGGTATTTTACCTGTTTATTATTAACTTAACTTTTTGAACCGGGTTGTCATAAATCAAAAAGGGGGAGATTGATGGTGCAGACAGCACCCAAGTTGAACCTGGGTTTTGATAATGGCAAAGGGTTCAAAAGTTAAGATGTTATTTTTATCTAACATGTTACTTGAGTGTACAAACTGAAGTCCTAGCGAATGACAGCTAGGCATCGAAACCCTAAGACCTGGCGAAGGGCTGCTAGGTAACGAAGACCTGGCGAAGGAATGTTGGGCACCTGGCGAAGGAATGTTGGGCACCTAGCGAAGGGCTGCTAGGTAACGAAGACCTGGCAAAGGAATGCTAGGCACCAGGCGAAGGACTGCTTGGTAACGAAGACCTGGAGAAGGACTACTAGGCACCAGGCAAAGGACTGCTTGATAACGAAGACCTGGCGAAGGACTGCTGGGCAAAAGTCCAACCGGAGGAGCCGGTTGGCAACAGGTAAATTCTCCTGAGAGGAGTAGGTGAGGACGCGTTCCCGGTCGAGGGAACAGTAGGCGTCCGTTCGACCTAGGGTTCCATTTGGGAGACCCAAAGTCAGAACCAAGATAGCTACGACTGTAAGAATTATCTAATACTCTTGTTGTTGTGTTGTTTTGGAACTAACCCTGGATGCAGGACCGAAGGAACGAGTTTCTGAAGCTCAGAACGCCCCAAAGGAGAGGGGAAGCAGCTGGGCAGGGCGCCCCGGAGGTCCCAGGCGCCCCCAAGGTGAAGGCAAAACAAGATTGAGCAAGAACTGCTTCGGAAGCTCACTAGGGCAAGCGCCCTCAAGCTCCCGGGCGTCCCCATGGTCTCGGGCGCCCTGGGCCCAAGCCAACGAAGCGGATAGAATTCAAATCAGCCGAGAAGCCTGCAAACCAAGTCAACCCGGGCGCCCCCTGTGTCTCGGGCGTCCCCGTCAGCTCCGAGCCTGATTTTGGAGGGATAAGCCTTGACCGAGCTTCGGATGAGGGTTCTCAGATCCGAAGGCACGTGTCAGGCGCCCCCAGCGTCCCGGGCGCCCCCAGGAGTACTATAAAAGGGGTTCGACCCCCAAGGCTTCGACATCAATTCTTCCAACGCCTCTACGCTCTTCAACTCAAGTGTTCTGCTCTGGAAACCTCCAATCTCGAGATTCAAGCGCCGACGACGACCCTCCGTACCAAAGAACGATCTACACCGGGCGTTGGTAACAAAGAGCATAATTGTACTTTTACTGCACTATTACTGTATAAATTTTTGTAATAACTTGCACGATTATAGAATTGCCCGCAGTAAACGGTCAAGGACCGTGGGCCTTGGAGTAGGAGTCGACCGCGACTCCGAACCAAGTAAAAAACCTTGTGCTCGCGTTTGTTTTTTTTATTTCTGCTGCGTAGTTTCTCTCAATCTAATCTGAAAGTTTTTTACTATATTCACCCCCCCCTCTATCGTATTCTCTCGATCCAACAACCAAGTGTTTTGATGTTTGGGCAAAGGGTTTAAGTTAGGTTTACACTTGCGTTCTTATATGTGTATGTTGAGTGTGCAGGTTGTACAAGTTACACATATGAACTTGACTGGACGGCCTCGGTATGGTGAAGGGTGGCATGGAAATAAGCTGGAGGCTTGTGTGCACCCGAGGGACCTTGGAGATCAGGGGAGATGAGCTGATGGGCGCTGACTTCAAGGCATGTGTGAAGGATGACATGGAGGCAAGCTGGAGGATTGCGTGCATCCGAGGGACGGGAGCCGAAGATGAAGAGGGCGCGAAGGCAATAGTCGAGGCTGCGGATGAGGAGTCAGTCGAGTCGTGAGGGGTACGAGTGCTGTGTGATTGTACTCGGAAAATCCTAGGGTTCAAGTGCGGAGTGGAATGTTCTCGGGAAGGGTAACCTTAGGTATGTGAGTAGACCAGTCGAGTGGCCTGAGGGCAGTCGACTGATGAAACTCACAGAAGGGTCTCAGCCTGGGACCAGTCGACTGCCCTGGTAGGTGGCTAGTGAGTTGGCTGAGAATTCGAGCGTTGGGGTGCAACGGTCGAATTTCAGTGGCACCAGTCGACTGCCTTGGGGGCAGTCAACTGGTAGCGAGGGTTTCAGCCCGAGTCCTATTTAAAGAGGACTTCGTGGTGGCTGAGATTCTTGAGAAATCTTGTCTTGGTTAATGGCAAGATAGTAGTCTTTGTGCTCAAGTCTTCAAAAGGTGTTGTGGTGAGGTTTCTCCACCCACAAGGAGCGACAAGGGCAAGCCGGAGGTTATCCGGGGATTGATCCACTGACGGATTCTTGGATTAGTCACCCATCCGGGGTGGATACCAAGTGCATCTTCCGTGTTAGCATTGGTTAGTGTTTGTTTATTGTTTTTATTGTATATTCCGCTGTGCAACTAACCGTGTAGGAAGAACGAATTCAAAGAAACGCTATTCACCCCCCTTCTAGCGGACACAAATGATCCAACACTTTGGTATCGTCAAACGTCACCTGTAACAGCGTGGACTATAAAGGCGATCACTAGGTATGTAATGAATTATGCAGAGGGATGTGAGGGATGTGAGTGATGTAGATGGGATCTATCCCTCCCTTATGACGGGAGTGATATCTATGGGCCCCTTGATCGAGTAGGACTACTGAAACGCATGGTCATGCTCAAATGAATCAATATGAGATATTGAGCTCATTTGTTTGAGTGAGTCGACTCGGGGATCAAGAAACACAAGATTGATTGAGGATGATACAGTTTATGCCTCATTGGTCAATCTAGATATCAAGGATAGAAGGACAAGATCATACATTATTATAGTCACGGAGGTTTAGTCGGATCTCGACTTTTCTTATTACTTGGCTAGCAATGATGCATTGCTAGATGCTGCTTATTGCTTATGTGTCTAAAGCGTTTAGGCGCATTGACAACGTCACGATAACCTATTGGGTCACACACTAAGGACATGATGCTTCGGGAGCCCGAGTTGGGAACTCGGGAGATCTGAGCCCGAGTTGGGAACTCGGGAGATCTGAGCCCAAGTTAGGAACTCGGGAGGTCAGTTCGGGAGCTCGAGTTGGGAACTCGGGAGTGTGGGTCGGGAACTCGGCACTCGGCAGACTGAGCTGGGAGCTCGGCAGACTGAGTCGGGAGCTCGGCACTCGGCAGACTGGGCTGGGAGCTCGGCAGACTGGGTCGGCACTCGGCAGACTGAGCTGGGAGCTCGGCAGACTGGGTCGGCACTCGGCAGACTGAGCTGGGAGCTCGACAGACTGGGTCGGCACTCGGCAGACTGAGCTGGGAGCTCGGCAGATTGGGTGGCACTCGGCATACTGGGCTGGGAGCTCGGCAGACTGGGTCGGCACTCGGCATACTAGGTCGGTACTCGGCAGACTGGGTCAGGAGCTCGGCACTCAGGAGACTTGCTCGGGAGACCTAGTCGGAAGCCCGAGAGGCCCGGTCGAAATTGCATGTGAAGGAAGAGAAAAGTCTCTCTTCATTGGATGAAGAGAATGTGAAGAGTCACATGAAAAGATATGCTCTTTATTAGCTTTAATGAAGGGAAGTCAAAGAGACAAAAGACTCTTCATATTCATGGGATGAATATAAAAGAGACTCTAGTCATTTTGAATGAAAAAAGTGTGCTTTTCTTCTTCCCTTCCTCTCTTCTTCCTCTCCTCCCTCTCTTGGTCGAAACCTTCTTTTGGTTTCTTGGTGGTCTTGTGAACTACCTCAAGTTGCTAGCACAACTAAGGTAGTTCTCCCGAAGTTGAGAGATTGTGTCCGTGTGGATACGAATAGAGGCACGAACATTTGAACGTGCAAGAGATCCGGCGCATCTTGGACGAGCGGGATAAGCAAAGGGCAAGCTCCAAAGGTATACACAGTAGATAAATCTATTAGATAGATGAACTTCGTACGAGTTTTTCTTTTGCATGGATCGCTCGAGGGTTCTTGTTTCCGCTGTGTTTTTGTGTTTTGGTGCCGGGAGAACCCAACACTAACAACAAAGAACAATGCTAACAAGGAGATTTACTTGGTATCCACTCCTAAGGGTGACTAATCCAAGAATTCGTCGGTGGATCACTCCCCGAATAACCTCCGGCTGCCCTTGTCGCTCCTTGTGGGTGGAGAAACCTCGCCACAACACCTCGACAATCCCTGAGCACCAAGACTACTATTTGGCCTTTAACCAAGACCAAATTCGTCAAGAGTTTCAGTCACCACGAAGTCCTCTTTAAATAGACCTAAGGGTTGATAACTCGCCACCAGTCGACTGGCCTCCAGGGCAGTCGACTGCCCCCAGCCAAATCCAACTGTTACACGCCTAACGTTCAAATTTTGGCTGCTACTAGTCGACTGCTCCCAGGACAGTCGACTAGTCCAGGGTCCAGAACCTACTGTGAGTTTCTGTTTGTGCTGGAAGTTGACTGTTATAACACCAGTCGACTGCCCAACCCCTACAAACACTCTTCCTCACACTCTTGACCCTCGTCGGCATGTGCCTTCAAGCATACTCCCTTGGCTTGCTCCTTGAAGTCCTCTTCCACTGGCTATCGTCCCTCAGATGCGCACGTATGTCCTCGACTTGCCTCCATGCTACCCTTCACGTGTGCCCTTTGAAGTCCACTTCTCAGCTTGCCCTTGGAGTCATCTTCCCTCGGCTCTCATCCCTTTACGACTTTGCTGAATCTTCACCAGCAGCCTTGACTATTGCCTTCGCGCCCTCTTCGTCTTCGACCCTCGCCCCTCCGATACACACAAGCCTCCAGCTTGTCTCCATGTCATCCTTCACGTACGCCTCGAAGTTCGCGCCCCTCAGCTCATCATCCCTGCTATACCAAGGTCCCTCGGGTGGACACAAGCCTCCAGCTTGTCTCCATGCCACCCTTCACCTGTACCGAAGCCGTCCAGCTCAGTCAATATGTGTAACCTGTACAACCTGCACACTCACATACACATATTAGTACACAAGGAAAAACCTAACTTAAACCCTTTGCTCAAACATCAAAATACTTGATCACTCCAGACCACAGATTGCCTCAACAAATATATCTATCACACAATCTCTTTATTAGTCATCTTTCGTGGATAATTATTAATTTATAGGGTTTTTACGCTTTGTTTGGAAGGAGGTGAGGCAAAGAGAGAGATGGGTAAATAAGGAGAAGAGGAATTATGCCCCTTGTTTGGGATGGAGTGAGTTACGTTATGTTTGGGAGGAGGTGAGGAAAGAGAGGGAAGGGTAAATAAGGGGAAGGGGAATTATGCGCCTTGTTTGGCATGGACTGAGTTAAGGAGGAGAAGGGGAGTGAAGGGTATGCTTTACCATTGCATGCTCTTGAATAGGGGGTAAACGAGTCAAGCCACTCGCGAGTTTTTTGGGTCTCAGTTCGATTTTTTTTTAAATTCGTTTGATTAAGTTAATAAGCCGAGCTCAAGCTTAATATAGTGTTTGATTCATGAGCTCACAAATATATCCATTAAAAGGCTCGCGAATATGTTCGTTAGGAGGCTCATGAACATGATTGTTAAGATATTCATTTATATATATATATATATATATATATATATATATATATATATATATATAATGAATATAATAATATATTATTAATGAGTTATTTAATTTTATTATGGATCGAGCTCGAGTCTAAGAACTAAAGTTCAAATCCAACTCAAGTCAAGCTCGAGCTTAGAGATAACGAATCAAGTCTGAGCTCGAGCCTTTTACTGTACGGCTTGGCTCAGTTCTATTATACCCCTACTCATAAATCGACACAATTTTTTACATCTCAATTTGGGGCATAAGGAAAGGAAGGGGAACTCAAAATATTTAATTTCAATTTTATCCCTATTTCAAAATATTAATTTTTAAATTAACTCATCTTCTTTTTAGGTGGCGTCTAGACAGAAATGACACTACAAAGAAAATAAACAATAGAATCAAAAAATTAGCAGCGATTGTCAAAGCATAACCCATAAAATCAATCATAGATAACCGCTTCTAAAACCATTTCAATTGATATACATTTCTGAAGGGTTTCAAAATTATTTCTGTTGACCACCTTTAGAAGCGGTTAATTGGACCATTTCTAAACTTTTGTCCCAGAGCTATGATATTGCGAAAGAGTTACTAATTATCACCCACACATCCGGGGTTTGATCCCAAGCTCCGACGAATTTTATAAAAATTTATTTTTCAAATGAGACACAATTAGGATATTAGACTGAATCACTCATCGTGAGCATCAGATTAGTCATTCCAGATTTGATATTATCCCACCTGAGTAATTGTTTTTAAGAGTAGTTTGAGATTGCTTCTAAAGATCGTATACTGATGAGGTATTACTTTAAATGGCACCTCTCTTCACCCCCATCCCACGCCACTTTTTCTCGCTCACACGAAGAGCCGACGCCGCCACCCTCCTTCTCCCTCACAATGATCGGTGGCTCAATTCCATCTCCTCACCGCCGACCGACCATCTCCATTCCCTCCCCCTCCAACTTCTGTATCCCCATCATCTTCTCCCTCATGCAACTCACGGACCAAGTTCACCCAACCATCCTTCGACCAACTCTCCTCTTCGGCTAGAAGAGGAGAGGGCAACCCCTTTAACACTCTGGCAGCCCCACTCCCTTTGTCGCAGCTCTCTTTTTTCGGCGATCCCATAACTCCGACGTCATCAAATCCGACCATAAATCATCCATTCGCCAATTCCAAGCAGCAACACTTTTGTGATGCATTTTTTTATTTCTTTTGTGTTGTGTCTTGTTGATTGTTAAATTGTGACGAAGTTATACTTCCTTGTTCAAGATTACATGCATTAGGGTTGAATTACTTGATGCTCACTATGTGTTTGATGAATTGTCTCTTATATTCTTGCTACTTTTATTTGTGTTAATGCACTTCAATTCATTTCATTTCAGTAATGCTTTAGTTTAATTGGATGGTAGTGATGTTTATTCTTCATTTGGATGTCAGATAGTTTAGGTTTTGTTCATTGCTCTATGGTTCCTTGCATGCTTAATCTCCCATGCTTTAGATGAATGCACTTAGTTTAATTTGAATCATGCTTTCAAGTTGTTTGACAAAATATTTCTTCCAATGGTTAGTTTTAGTTGATGCATTTATTTCCTATTATGTTTTTAATCCTTGTGAGATTTTATTTCCTTTAAATGTTAGTGGTTGTTCTTTATTCGGATGCACTTAAGTTAGATTAGTCGAGGTTTCATTAATGCTTTACTTCATGCTTCTTGTAATTCTCTTGCATGTCTAATTTAGTTAGGTTAGATTTTATTACTTTCATTTTCTTTGATAATCAACAGTGAAAGTGAATCCTTGAGTTTGATATTTACAACTATAAAAAAATGTAACAGTAAGACTTAGTTAATGTAAAATAAGTGGTTGGTTGAAGTTCTTCTGTGACTTTTTCCTTATATTTTTGGAAATGAACTATCATTTCTCTACCTTTTAGTTATTTTTAACTTGTTTAATCAATATCATTATATTTGTATTTGTTGGAATATTATTTTTGTGTCAGTATAATAAATAAAATGTAAAAGAAGTATTTTAAACAAATTATCTTTTATTATGATAATATATTATTATGTCTTGGATATTATGTTTCTGTTGTCTATTTTATTTATTTTTAAGATATATCAGTTAGATTCTGATAGCATTAGTTGTGTTATATTTTTTTAAATAACTTTTTTTGTTACAATATGTTACAATCATATAATGTTTTGAGGTTTTTGTCATTTCAAAACATATTCAAGTAGACTGTAGCATAAGATCACCTTTCGAAGATGAAGGTTTTTTTATAATTAAGCTTCCAGATGAATTCATAGTTTGAGTAAACACCAGTGATGATTCTCTTATCAATTCTAAGAAGGATTATGACTTTGATCAAGTATATATATGGCCCTTATGTTGGATAAGGTAAAATGTTTTTACTATTCTAGACATTTATCAGGTTCTAACTTCTTCTGATTGCTAACATTTTTAAACCTACATGAACAATTGGTTGTATAAGCTATGGTTTCACTTATTTTTTCTTTTCAGATGCTAAATATAAAGCTTTGAACTGCAATTTTTAGCTAATTTTAATTCACTATTCATCTTCTTGTACTATGTATGTGAACAACATTTTCCTGACTTCTCGTTACTTTATCTTGTTATATGCATCAGGGCATGACACAGATGGTGGACATATGACATTTCTGGCCTAATGGTCAGGGGGTCGATTGGGTCGATTCCTGAGGAACTAATGACCTTGGTATTTCCTCACCATGCACCTTTTGCATGTGTACCTGAATTTACCTCTCTTCATATATGTGAGGCTGACTCTAAGAGTGTCATTGAGATAGCGAACCTGTCTTTTTTCTTGTTATATACATATTTCCAAGGGAATTCTTTTGCAATGGTCAACTATTTGTGCAGTTATCTTTTGATGCATATAATGTATCTATATTTGCATATGACCAAAGTCGCTATTGGAAGGCATACACAATGATTTCCTCCTTTTATTGGATCCTCCTGTATGCATTGAATATGTTATTGAATGTTGGAGAAGATTTATTATTGAAGGTTGTATATATTTTGGATAGTGGCGGATCTAGACACAAATTTAAGGGGCTCCAATGCTCGAGCTCGTCTTTCTCCTCATCCCTCGGACTATAACCTGCAGGCGGAGCGCTAGAAGTCTGGAGCTAAGGCAGGGTGTGTGAAACTGAGATAGGGGTGTGAATAAAAAATAAGTAATGTATATTAGTACAATTTTCGGAAGCAAGGGGTGCTTCTGTACATTCCCACTCCCCCTTACCTCTGCCAGTGGTTTTGGTAATTAAAAAGGGTTTTGGGGGGGGTGGTACATTGTGGAGAGAATGTAAATGAGATATATTAATATTTTATAATGAAATATAAATATATATGTTGTTTTGGTAATGCAATATCTTATGAATATAAATTAATTTTGTGAATTGAAATGTGAATATTGTGAATTGATTTAATTTGGTATTATATTTAGATTTGGAAATTTGATAAATGTATAGGAAAAAATATGATATGAGATCGTTTTTAACTTGTTCAAATTTGATATTAGAAGTGGTTTTAAATCGCTCGATACATGATCATTTTAAAATTGTTTCTATAAAACATATTCACGTGCGATTTCTAACCGCTTCTAATGGTAAACAACAGAAGCGATTAATAACCACTTCTAAAGGTATCCATTAGAAGTGGTTAAGTAGTTTAAATCACAGTTCCACCAAAAAGAGAGAAACTAATTTAATTGGTTTAAATTATAAAATAAATCAAGCGCGATTTGTTTTATAAAATTATGGATAAATAAAACTATGTAAAGAAATTTATATAAAGAGATTTACGTAAAGAAATTTATATAAAGGAATTTATAGAAACTTATTCTTTTTTATGGAAATTAAAATAAACCATGGATCGGTTTATTTTAATTTAGTTTTATTTTTAATCAATTTTGTTTATTTTTTTTTAATTTGGTTTTTTTATTGATTTTATTTTTTTTATTAATTATTTAATTTAGTTTTATTTTTAATCAATTTTGTTTATTTTCTTTTTAAATTTGGTTTTTTTTATTGATTTTATTTTTTTATTAATTAATTTTTTTATCAGTTTTATTTTTTTGAATAATTTTATTATATGTCTATAATCTTTTGCTTATTTTTAGTTATAAATTTTAGGAGATATTATTTATAAAAATTTTTAAAAGTATAAAAATAAAATAAAATTTATATATCTAAAACTAATAAAAATACTAACAATTAATAGTGAACACATTCATAACTTAAGAACAAACATTTTTTTCAAATGAAGAACACATGTAATAATACAAAAAAAACATTAAAATGCATAAAAAATAGATTTTTAGTCAATATTGCCTCCAAATTCTGCTCCTGACGCGTTTGGTGGTGGTATACCCATTACTTCGTACCACAAATGAATACGTGTCCTATAACGAGTGACCCATCCTTTAGCTTCATACAATGAATGTTGCCACCACCACGTTGGAATGGGAGGTACAGGGTAATGAGGATGTAAGAAAACTTGTACAAAGTGATTACCAACATGAGCAATAGCAATTTCTCGACGCTTTTGATTTGGAACTGGAGGAGTTCTTAATGGCAAGTGAGTAAAACAACTCCCAACATGAGCAATAGCAATTTCTCGACGCTTTTGATTTGGAACTGGAGGAGTTCATAGTGATATGAGAGAAGTGTCCTAAGGCAATCGCCTTATGATTGTAAAATATTTATTTTAATAAATGATAATTCATTATTTGAGTATACATGCTTGTGTATTTGATTGGGATCTTAAACTCATCTACTGAATGTCCGCAATACAACTCACAGCATAAGAGAATTTGTGATGGGATCACAACTAGTGATTATCTCTAAATGCGCAAATGTGAAGTATTGAAAATATCCCTAGTGGATGAATTGATAAATACGGACACTATCAATTCTGTTGAGACTAGCATGGGTTATTCTCTAATCAGCTGATTCTCACTAGCTGGTGACATTGGGATGTCCGGAGATAAACATGAATGCTAGTTAAGGGAACTAGTTCATTGAAGTGACTAGCTGTAAAACTTCATATGGAATCTATATAGAAATGTCAATGAAGTTCTTACTGCGGCTTAAGTGCGATGTTCCTTTGACTTGTGGTATTCAAGTCATCTTGGACATGGAGACTTATACTTTAACATCTTAAGCAAGCATCTCCAAGGAGATGTGGACCCAGGATGATTGGGTATAAGCCGAAGTGCCCGAAGATGTTTGAACAGCCTACAAAGGATTCACCACTCCTTGCGAGGAGATGTATACCCAGGCCTATCGTCGGATTGTTACTCAAAGCCTCTGGCCAGAGCATATCATGTTTAGAGTGCGAGTCTCTAAAATACATGAGAGTAATTAGAAATCCAAAGGACGAGAAAGATACTACTTGGGCTAGGTGTGACGTAGTCAGTCTAGTGGGGACAGACACAAACAGACCATGTCCTGAACCAAGTGGGTATAAGATGGTGAAGGGAATGAGGCACGATTCATTAGAGCTGCTGAAGGGTTTCAGAATTCTCTATGAGGTCAACCGTTGATCTTTCGATTAATTGGGAGTCATGATGTACTACTAGGTGCCACTCATGATCGTTCTATAATTAGTTGATTATAAACGGCCAACATAAATCGAAAACCTATTTAGTCACACGCACTACGAGTAATCGAGTGATTTAAAACGAGTTGAAAATTGGATTTTCCAATCAAGAAAAATAAGTCGAATCTGAATTAATCAGAGGCGCAATGGAAGCTTAAAATGGCTAAGTCTTTTGAAGGCTTATCGGGCGAATTAAATGAGTTTAATTTGCGATCGGTTCGGCCCGATTTGGCCGGCCAAAGAGGGTGCCAAACCCCTTTGGTTTGGCCGGCCACAATAAAGGGGATAAACCAATTTACTTGGTTTAATTAATAAAATAAATCTAGCGTGATTTGTTTTATAAAATTATTGATAAATAAATTGATATATAAAGAAATTTATATAAAGAGATTTATAAAGAAATTTGTAGAAATTTATTCTTTATATGGAAATTAAAATGAACCATGGATTGGTTTAATTTTAATTTATAAAATCAATTATGAATTGATTTTTCCATGATAAGAAAATTTTATATAAATTTTATTCCATAATTAAAAAGAGAGAGAGATTTGTTTTATATGGATAAATAAATTTGTATAAAGAAATTTATAAAAATAAATTTATAGAAATTTATTCTTTTTATGGAAATTAAAATGATCCATGGAATGGTTTATTTTAATAAAATCAATTATGAATTGATTTTTACATAATAAGAAAGTTTATAAATTTCTTATAAAATTTATTTCATAATAAAAGAAGAGAAAGTATTTGTTTTATTATAAAGTTAGTTATAATAAAACTTGGCTTAAACAGAATAATTAATAAGAGAATTTATAGGATAAATTTCTTATGAAAAATTCCGTTAAAGAGGAGACTTGGCAAGGGAGAAACAACTATATAAAGGAATCAAAGGCAAGCCCTTAATTTCAATCAATTAATCAAGAGATTGTTGCTCTCTCTCTCTCTACACGCCTCTCTCTCTCTCTAGGGCCGACGCCTCTCTCTCTAGGGCCGGCTCTTTCTCTCTCCTCCCCTAGGGCCGGCGTAACTCCCAAGGTGGGCGTGAGCTTCTTCCACCAAGAAGACCCCGAAGAAGAAGAAGCGGATAGCGTATCCTTCCTTCCCTTCCCGGAATTTGGATTCCGATTCTTGGTGGTTAGTTTCCTATTTTTCTTTTGATCTTCTAGTTGTGCCAATAGAGAATCTAGTAGTTCTCGTCGGCACAAAACTCGTGACTTTGCGAAGTCATCCCGAAGAGAACTCGGCGTGGACGCGAATAGAGGCGGAGCTTCCAAGGGACGCTACGGTTGGATCTCGTCCCTTACTTCGAGTTACGCGAGGTACTTAGTAAATTAGTTTACTTTTTTTGCAAAGTTTTAATTTATGATTATGTCCACACACCATAAGATTGCATGCTAGATACATGGTTAAAATAATTTAAGAAATTATTTTATGCTAATTCTTCCGCTGCACGTAAAAATTTAAAATTTTACGAACCCGTATCCTTGTCGGCATGCACCTGGTCCCAACAGTGGTATCAGAGCCGGTTAGTGTTCGACATAATCATATAATTGTTTTGTGGAAAACTTTGTCATGATCTCAATTTCGGAAAAAATTTTCAATTATGGAAACTTTCAAATTATAATAAATTTTAGATTTAGGAATTTCAAAGTTTGGAAATCCTCATGAAATTTCGCAATCGTTTGAAATTTTATAATAATTTCAAAATCTTCCCATCTTTGGAAACTTTCCAAGTTTGGAAATTTTTCTATTTTAGAAATTTTCCAATTTTGGAAATATGTAAGTTTCCTTTGTACCAGAAACTTACAATTATTCTGAAAATCAATTTTCGAAATCTCGCAATTTTGGGCACTTTCTTTTAAGAAAGTCTAGACAAATTCATGGACAGTTAATTGACAATTAAATTTGAATTGGTTTTTAAATTGACAACAAAATTCTTTATTTTGGATTGAGCCTCGGGGAGCCGTCCAATTTAAAGTTAGTTGTTGTAATTTAATTTCCCAATTTTTAATTGAAATTATCATGTTTGATTTGGATTGAGCCTCGGGGAGCCGTCCAATTAGATTTACAACAAATTACTTTTCTTTGGGTATCTGAGCCTCGGGGAGCCACCCTTAGAAAACAATTTGTTGTAATTAATTAAATCCATGAATAAAATATGTTTGAAGAGGTGATGCTCTTACATATTGTTGTCTCCAAAATTAATTAGTAAAATAGTTTCCTATAGAGTTTTCTTTAATGAGATTTTCATGAAAATAATATGTAGTTGAATTAAGGGATTTGTCTCTTAATTTAATAAGATTTGATTTAGAGAAATCAAAGTCTTGAACATATTATTTTCGAAATTAATTATGACAATTTAGGAAATTGTTTCCCAAAACAATTCCTTTAATTAAGTATGAAATTGGAATTAGGAAATCCGGTTCCTAATTCAATTAATGAGACTTGATAACTTAAGTCACATACATACTTTATTAAGGAAATCGTTAGTCATGACATAATTCTATGTCATGAATGTGCTTAGAAAAGAAAGGATGAGACCCAAAACCCCTTACAAAATATTAAGGCCAACACCTTCCATTAATATGGTTAGAATCGGAGTTTTGTTTCTCGTTTGGGTTGATGGACACATCCATGCCCGACTTGAACCTCAACATGTTCAAACTATGGAATTAGTTTATGAATAATATAGTTGGAGTCAGAGGTCAATCATTAGTTTTGGTTATTGGACACATCCAAGCCTGACTAAGCGGTTGAATGAGCTCCAACCATATTAAAACTATTTCTTGATTAATGGGTCAGCCTTAAGCTTGGAGCATCGATTTGTTGTGCCACAGCCAAGATCGATGTAAAGAGAGGTGCAGTTGGGTGCTATGTATATTGTTGCATACTTGTTAATGAGTTAACAACCCAATGTTTTATGCAAACATTCAATTAGTTGATAGCATAATGTGATAGTTACATATATGTGATATGTAATCGGTATACTTACCTACCTTCATAGCTAAGAAAAACTTGATGGCCACAGCCATGGTTGTTCTTATCTATGGTTGGATATCGACCTATTTGGAGATGCTCCTACAATCTCCCGAATTGATAAAAAGGGTTATTCAATTTGATAAATAAATAGGATTTTTTAATTAATGTATATTGATATATTCTTAATCATTCTTCTCACATAAGCTCAATTTGTATTTCTAGGATAATCACTCGATCATGTCTTCTTTGAATTTGTGTTCCATTTTGGACACCAATAAACTAACTGGGCCAAACTTCATGGACTGGCTTCGAAACCTGAGGATAGTCCTCGAGGAGAGAAGCTTGCTTATGTCCTTGAAGAACAACTTCCCAACCGTCCTCCTGAAAATGCAACTCCAGACCAGTTTCTTGAGTTGCTTAACCTGCTGAAGACTGTAGAGCCTTCTGTGAAGCAGGATCAAAAGACGGTACTGTTAGTTGGTTCCTCGAAGAAAGGTTCTAAGAGGAAGGCCAAAGAACAGAATAAGGGAAAGAAGAAAAGGCCAAAAAGACTGAAAAGAAACCAAAAGAACTTGCCATCATTGTGGTAAGGAGGGTCACTGGCGAAGAAACTACAAGGTTTATCTTAGTCCTTGAAAGAGAAGGCATCCGATGCCCCATCTTCTTCAAGTATCTTCGTTATTGAATGTCACTCTATTTCCTCAAACGCATGGGTACTTGATACTGGGTGTAGCTCACATATATGTAATGACATACAGGGGCTAAGGAATAGAAGAAGACTCGTCAAGGGAGAGTGGATTTGCGAGTTGGAAATGGAGCAAAGATTGCTGCTGTTGCCATCGGAACATATTTGCTAAAGCTCCCGACTGGACGTGTCTTAGAATTGGATATTGTTATTTCGTCCTTCGTTAATAAAGAACATTGTATCTATTCATGTTTGAATGAAAGGGTTATCATTTAACTTTTAGTAACAATTGTTGTTACATAACTTTAAATGGCGTTCTTTATGGGAATGGAACTTTGTGCAATGGTATCTACACGTTAGATTTATCCGTGACGTTTTCAATATCGAAGTTAGCAACAAACGTGCTAGAATAGATAATCGAATAGACTCCTACACGTGGCATGTCGTCTTGGCCATGTAAGTAAGAACGCATGACCAAATACACCGATGTGGAATTTTGGAATCATTTGAACCTGATTCATTTGATACATGCGAATCATGCTTAAAAGGCAAGATGACCAAATTACCCTTTTCCGGAAAGGTAATCCAGTGGAGAATTGCTTGGTTTAATACATACTGATGTATGTGGACCAATGTCAACTCCTGCACAAGAGGCTATAGCTACTTCATCACCTTTATCGATGATCACTCACGATTCGGGTATGTGTTCTTGATGAAACACAAATCTGAAGCTTTGAGAAATTCAAAGAGTTCAGAAATGAAGTAGAGAAACAGCTTGGCAAAAGTATTAAATACTTCGATCCGATCGGGGTGGTGAATACTTAAGTCAAGAGTTTCAAGATTATCTTAGGGACAATGGGATATTGTCCCAATGGACTCCGCCGTATACACCACAGCATAATGGTGTATCTGAGAGGCGCAACCGAACCTTGATGGACATGGTTAGGTCAATGATGAATCATGCAACTCTTCCAAAATCCTTTTGGGGCTATGCACTTAAGACAGCTGTTTACTTGCTAAACAGAGTCCCGACCAAGGTAGTCTCTACTACTCCATTATGAGATTATGGAATAGTAAGAANGAGATTTTCATGAAAATAATATGTAGTGAATTAAGGGATTTGTCTCTTAATTTAATAGATTTGATTTAGAGAAATCAAAGTCTTGAACATATTATTTCCGAAATTAATTATGACAATTTAGGAAATTGTTTCCCAAAGCAATTCCTTTAATAAAGTGTGAAATTAGAATTAAGGAAATCCGGTTCCTAATTCAATTCATGAGACTTGATAAATTAAGTCACATACATACTTTATTAAGGAAATCGTTAGTCATGACACAAGTCATGAATGTGCTTAGAAAAGATGAGACCCAAAACCCCTTACAAAATATTAAGGCTAACACCTTCCATTAATATGGTTAGAATCGGAGTTTTGTTTCTCGCTTGGGTTGATGGACACATCCATGCCCGACTTGAACCTTAACATGTTCAAACCATGGAATTAGTTTATGAATAATATAGTTGGAGTCAGAGGTCAATCTTAGTTTTGGTTGTTGGACACATCCAAGCCTGACTAAACGGTTGAATGAGCTCCAACCATATTAAAACTATTTCTTGATTAATGGGTCAGCCTTAAGCTTGGAGCATCGATTTGTTGTGCCACAGCCAAGGTCGATGTGAAGAGAGGTGCAGTTGGGTGCTATGTATATGATGCATACTTGTTAATGAGTTAACAACCCAATGATTTATGCAAACATTCAATTAGTTGATAGCATAACGTGATAGTTACATATATGTGATATGTAATCGGTATAATTACCTACCTTCATAGCTAAGAAAACTTGATGGCCACAGCCATGGTGATTCTTATCTATGGTTGGATATCAACCTATTTGGAGATGTTCCTACGATCTCCCGAATTGATAATAAGGGTTATTCAATTTGAAAATAAATAGGATTTATTTATGTATGTTGATACATTCTTTAATAAATCTTCTCACATAATCTCAATTTGTATTTCTAGGATAATCACTCGATCATGTCTTCTCTAAACTTGCGTTCCATTTTGGACACAAATAAACTGACTGGGCCAAACTACATGGACTGGCTTCGAAACCTGAGGATAGTCCTCAAGGCAGAGAAGCTTGCTTATGTCCTTGAAGAACAACTTCCCACCCATCCTCCAGAAAATGCAACTCCAGACCAATTGTTGGCCTATCAGAAACATGTGACCGATTCTGAACTTGCGAGTTGCATCATGCTAGCCTCTATGGTACCTGAGTTGCAAAAGCAACATGAGCATATGGATGCTAATACCATCATCTTCCATCTTCATGAGTTGTTTGAAGAGCAGGCGAGATCCGAAAGGTTCGAGGTCTCCAGACTCCTCTTCACCACTAAGATGCAGGAAGGCACTTCTGCCTCGCAGTTTGTGTTAAAGATGTTGGGGTACATTGAGCGACTGAGCGCACTCGGTTTTGCAATGGATCATGAACTAAGTATTGACTTAATTCTGAGTTGTTTGTCCAAGAGTTGTTCACAATTTGTGATGAACTATCGGATGAACAAACTGGAGACTCAATTCCTGAGTTGATCAACATGCTGAAGACTGTGGAGCCTTCTGTAAAGCCAGATCAAAAAGCGGTACTGTTAGTTGGTTCCTCGAAGAAAGGTTCTAAGAGGAAGGCCAAAGAACAGAACAAAGGGAAGAAGAAAAAGGCCAAGAAAACTGAAAAGAAACCAAAAGGAACTTGCCATCACTGTGGCAAGGAAGGTCACTGGCGAAGAAACTGCAAGATTTATCTTGAGTCCGTGAAGAAGAAGGCATCCGATGCCCCATCCTCTTCAGGTATCTTCGTTATTGAATGTCACTCTATTTCCTCAGATACCTGGGTACTTGATACTGGGTGTAGCTCACATATATGTAATGACATACAGGGGCTAAGGAATAGAAGAAGGCTCGTCAAGGGAGAAGCGAATTTGCGGGTTGGAAATGGAGCAAGGATTGCTGCTATTGCCATCGGAACATATTTGCTAAAGCTCCCAACTGGACGTGTCTTAGAATTGGATAATTGTTATTTCGTTCCTTCGTTAATAAAGAACATTGTATCTATTTCATGTTTGAATGAAAAGGTTATCATTTAACTTTCAGTAACAATTGTTGTTACATAACTTTAAATGGCGTTCTTTATGGGAATGGAACTTTGTGCAATGGCATCTACACGTTAGATTTATCCAGTGACGTTTTCAATATCGAAGTAAGCAACAAACGTGCTCGAATAGATAATCAAATAGACTCCTACACGTGGCACTGTCGTCTTGGCCATATAAGTAAGAAACGCATGACCGAATTACACCGATGTGGAATTTTGGAATCATTTGAACCCGGTTCATTTGATACATGCGAATCATGCTTAAAAGGCAAGATGACCAAATTACCCTTTCCCGGAAAAGGTAATCCAGTGGGAGAATTGCTTGGTCTAATACATACCGATGTATGTGGACCAATGTCAACTCTTTCACAAGGAGGCTATAGCTACTTCATCACCTTCATCGATGATCACTCACGATTCGGGTATGTGTTCTTGATGAAACACAAATCTGAAGCCTTTGAGAAATTCAAAGAGTTCAGAAATGAAGTAGAGAAACAGCTTGGCAAAAGTATTAAGATACTTCGATCCGATCGAGGTGGTGAATACTTAAGTCAAGAGTTTCAAGATTATCTAAGGGACAATGGGATATTGTCCCAATGGACTCCGCCGTATACACCACAGCATAATGGTGTATCTGAGAGGCGCAACCGAACCTTGATGGACATGGTTAGGTCTATGATGAATCATGCAACTCTTCCAAAATCCTTTTGGGGCTATGCACTTAAGACAGCTGTTTACTTGCTAAACAGAGTCCCGACCAAGGTAGTCTCTACTACTCCATATGAGATTTGGAATAGTAAGAAACCTCACTTAACTCACCTTAAGATATGGGGTTGTCCTGCTTATGTGAAGCGGGTTGTATCAGACAAATTGGATGCTAAGTCTGATAAATGTCTATTTATTGGATACCCTAAGGAAACGAAGGGTTACCAATTCTATCATCCCTTGGAACAAAAGGTGTTTGTTTCAAGGCATGCTGTATTTCTAGAGAAAGAGTTTCTTTTGCAAGAAAACAGTGGGAGTGGGATTGAACTTGATGAAGTTCAAGAAACTCCAATAGACATCACAGAGACACCTAGTCTAGGCCCACAACCGATAATTCATAGTGATGAGCTATCAGTTGAACCTAAAACTACACCTCCTCTTCGTAGGTCTGATAGGACACGCAACATTCCAGAGAGATACGGATTTCTCGTAAGTGAATCGAACGACGTGTTGCTCATTGGCGATGACGAACCTATCAGTTATGAAGATGTTCTGAAAAATTCAGAAAGGGACAAATGGCTTGAGGCCATGAAGTCGGAAATGGATTCCATGTATGAAAATCAAGTATGGGACTTGGTTAACCCACCTGAAGGGATTAAACCCATAGGGTGCAAGTGGGTTTTCAAGAAGAAAACCGACATGGAAGGTAATGTTGTTACCTTTAAGGCTAGATTAGTGGCAAAAGGTATCGTCAAAAACAAGGAGTTGATTATGACGAAACCTATTCGCCAGTAGCTATGCTTAAATCCATTCGGATGCTCCTAGCCATAGCAGCTCATTATGATTATGAGATATGGCAAATGGATGTGAAAACAGCTTTCCTTAATGGAAACCTACTTGAGGATGTATACATGATACAACCTGAAGGTTTCACATCGGTTGATAAAACCAAGGTATGCAAGCTTCGGCGATCCATATATGGACTAAAGCAAGCATCTAGGAGCTGGAACATCCGTTTTGATGAGACAATCAAAGAGTTTGATTTCTCACAAAATCCTGACGAACCTTGTGTGTACAAGAAGGTTAGTGGGAGTGCAGTCGTATTCCTAGTATTATATGTCGATGACATCTTACTTATAGGAAACGATATATCAGTTTTACAGACAGTTAAGATTTGGTTGTCCAAAACTTTCTCCATGAAAGACCTGGGAGAAGCAACCTATATCCTTGGGATTAGAATCTATAGAGATAGATCAAAACGGTTGCTTGGTCTTTCGCAGTCTACATATATAGACCGAGTGCTAAAAAGGTTTAGCATGTCGGAATCCAAGAAAGGTTACCTTCCCATCAGGCATGGGATCAACCTTTCGAAGTCTATGTGTCCGCGCACAGAAGACGAGAGGATTAGCATGAATAAGATTCCCTATGCATCCGCAATAGGATCTATCATGTATGCTATGTTATGTACTAGGCCCGATGTATCGTATGCTCTGAGCGTCACGAGCAGATACCAATCTGATCCAGGAATGGATCATTGGGCGGCTGTTAAGACAATCCTTAAGTACTTAAGAAGAACTAAGGATGTATTTCTAATATATGGAGAAGGAGATTTGATAATACGTGGGTATACAGATGCCAGTTTCCAGACAGATAAGGATGACTCCAAATCGCAGTCTGGATACGTATTTACTTTGAATGGAGGCGCAGTAAGTTGGAAGAGTTCCAAACAAGACACTGTAGCGGATTCTACCACGGAAGCGGAATATATCGCAGCTTCGGAAGCAGCAAAGGAAGCAGTCTGGATCAAGAAGTTTGTCTCCGAACTTGGCGTGGTTCCAACCATTGATGAAGCAGTGCCGGTATACTGCGACAACAATGGAGCTATTGCACAAGCAAAGGAACCAAGGTCTCATCAGCGATCCAAACACGTGCTTCGACGCTATCATCTGATCAGAGAGATTATAAGTAGGAATGACATACAAATTGAGAGAGTTCCCACTGAAAGGAATATAGCGGATCCTTTAACTAAGGCCTTGCCTCAAAACAAGTTTGAGGGTCATGTTAGAGCCTATGGTATTGGATACCGTAGCGATTGGCATTAGGCCAAGTGGGAGTTTGTTAGTGATATGAGAGAAGTGTCCTAAGGCAATCGCCTTATGATGTAAACATTTATTTTAATAAATGATAATTCACTATTTGAGTATACATGTTTTGTGTATTTGATTGGGATCTTAAACTCATCTACTGAATGTCCGCAATACAACTCACAGCATAAGAGAATTTGTGATGGGATCACAACTAGTGATTATCTCTAATGTGCAATTGTGAAGTATTGAAATTATCCCTAGTCGATGAATTGATAAAAATGGACACTATCAATTCTGTTGAGACTAGCATGGGTTATTCTCTAATCAGCTGATTCTCACTAGCTGGTGACATTGGGATGTCCGGAGATAAACATGGATGCTAGTTAAGGGAACTAGTTCATTGGAGTGACTGGCTGTAAGACTTCATATGGGAATCTACATGTAGATATGTCAATGAAGATCTTACTGCGGCTTAAGTGCGATGTTCCTTTGACTTGCGGTGTTCAAGTCATCTTGGTCATGGAGACTTATACTTTGACATCTTAAGCAAGCATCTCCAAGGAGGTGTGGACCCAGGATGGTTGGGTATAAGCCGAAGTGCCCGAAGATGTTTGAACAGCCTACAAAGGATTCACCACTCCTTGCGAGGAGATGTATACCCAGGCCTATCGTCGGATTGTTACTCAAAGCCTCTGGCCAGAGCATATCATGTTAAGAGTGCGAGTCTCTTAAATACATGAGAGTAATTAGAAATCCAAAGGACGAGGAAGACACTACTTGGGCTAGGTGTGACGTAGTCAGCCTAGTGGGGACTGACACCATAGACCGTGTCCTGAACCAAGTGGGTATAAGGTGGTGAAGGGAATGAGGCACATTCATTAAGCTGCTGAAGGGTTTCAGAATAATTTCTTCTGGGGTCAAACCGTTGATCTTTCGATTAATTGGGGATCATGATGTACTACTAGGTGCCACTCATGATCGTTCTATAATTAATGGGTTAATTATAGACGGCCAACATAAATCGAAAGCCTATTTAGTCACACGCAATACGAGTAATCCGAGGGATTTAAAACGAGTTGAAAATTGGATTTTCCGATCAAGAGAAATAAGTCGAATCTGAGTTGGTCAGAGGCGCAATGGAAGCTAAAAATGGCTAAGTCTTTTGAAGGCTTTTTGGGCGAATTAAATGAGTTTAATTCGCGACGGTTCGGGTCGGTTTGGGCCGGCCAAAGAGGGTGTTAACCCTCTTTGGGTGGCCGGCCAATGAAGGAAATAAACCAAGTTTATTTTGGTTTAATTAATAAAATAAATCTAGTATGATTTGTTTTATAAATTATGGATAAATAAATTTGTATAAAGAAATTTATATAAATAAAATTTATAGAAATTTATTCTTTTATGGAAGATTAAAATAATCCATGAATTGGTTTATTTTAATTTTATAAAATCAATTATGAATTGATTTTTCCATAATAAGAAAGTTTATAAATTTCTTATAAAATTTATTCCATAATTTAAAGAGAAGAAGAATTAGTTTTATTATAAATTAGTTTATAATAAAACTTGGTTTAAACGGAATAATTAGTTAAGAAAATTTATAGGATAAATTTCTTATAACTAATTCCGTTTAGAGGGAGACTTAGCAAAGAGTTGCTACTATATAAAGGACCCAAAGGCTAGCCCTTTAATCATATCAATCAATTAATCAAGAAGTTGATTAAGAGTTCCCTCTCTCTCTCTCTTTTATTCTTCTCCTTCCCTTTCTCCCCACCTAGGGCCGGCGCCCTTCACTTTGTGAATTAGGGCCGGCGCACCAAGCCCTCCTCCAAGGGTGAAGTTGGCGTGAGCTACAAGAAGAAGGAGAACCCGAACACGAAGAAGAAGAAGCGGATAGCGACTCCTCTCTTCTCGGAATTCGATTCCGTTACTTCATTGGTTAGTTTTCCATTGTTTCTCTTATTCTTCTAGTTGTGCCTTCCGAGAATCTAGTAGTTCTCGTCGGCACAAAACTCGTGACTTTGTGAAGTCATCCCGAAGAGAACTCGGCGTGGACGCGAATAGAGGCGAAGCTTCCAAGGGACGCTACGGTTGGATCTCGTCCCTTACTCCGAGTTACGCGAGGTACTTGGTAAATTAGTTTACCTTTCGCAAACTTTTATTTTATGATTATGTCGATACACTATAAGGTTGCATGCTAGATACGAAGTTAAAATAATTTAGGAAATTATTTTATGCAAACTCTTCCGCTGCACGTAAAAATTTTAAATTTTACGAACTCGTATCCTTGTCGACATGCACCCGGTCCCAACATTTTTCCCATAGACTATACCTTTCTACTCTTGTACACTTAGCATAGACCACCGTCACAAACATACTTATTGGAAATATACTCGAGCTTAATTCCATATGCAAGAATTGTTCATGATCTACTAAAATCTTGCATTCAACATTTAAATCTGTCAAGAACCAAATTTTTCCAGAACAGTTTGTAACAGCTGAATTAAATCCTAGTTTTCTGCATATAACTACTTTATCTAATTCAATGAAAGGTTCAATAATGGCCAGGAAATTTAAATGATATAACTTTCTCAAGTAGTTTACTCTCCGTAAAGAAGCCATGTTCCCAATACCTCTAATATTCCATATAATTCCTGCCATTAAAACATAGAAGATGAAGAAATTTTCTGTGCATTTGTTTTGCTTCTAGTCATTCTTTGGCTACCATCAGCAAAATTATTGACAGTAGAATAGCTGACTTTTTTCTGAGGGCTCCCATACACTGATAGGCTTCTTTTGTGATTACCATAATTTCTACTATCCGATTCTTCCACCTCCTTAAAAGATTTTGAAACCATAATTTCATTGTTCCCTTCCTTCCTTTCAAATAATCTGAACTCCTTTTCCTGTTCAGAATTTTCTAAAATCTGCTTTAAGTTGTCATCTGAAGGCCAAATTTGAGACTTTCCTTTCTTTGAAATTTCTCCAGATATAACAACTTTTTTTGGATCCATCTGAACACTTCCTCCAAGAATTCTAGGGGTAAACTGAGACTTTCCATATTCTGCAGGATCTTCTGTCACTATACAATTCATGAAACTTCCACAATTTTTATCACCCTGCTCCTTTTGTGTTTGAAATTCTGCATTTCCACCTATTTCTGCACCCTTTTTTCTCTCTAGTATATCATGCTTAGATATTTGCCCGATTTTTTTATCCTCTGTCATATCTTTAGTCTTTTTTCCATCACCTTTAATTTCTTCAATTTGCAAACTGTTATGCTCAACCTTTTCCTGAATGTCATTCTTAAGACAAAAATCCAGTTCCTTGTTATTATGTTGCTCAACATTTGAGATCCCATCATTTACATCTGTATCTGCATTTCCAATTCCTTTTCGCTTTTCCTCACTTCCATCTTCAACTTGTTCTTCTTCTTCCAACCCATATAAAAATTGAAACCGATTTTTTGTACTTTCTTTCTCCATATCTGCATTATCTTTACCTCTTGGAAAGCCTTTTTTCTGTACCCAACCATTTCTCTCAGATCCTCCCATGTTTTCATCCTCTTCTTTTTCCTCCATTTGTTTAGAAATCCCTTCCTTATCTCTTTCCAAAACATACTTTCGATTTAGATAGTCTCTCAAATCTTTTCCATTACTTGTGGTCTCTGCCATATTAACTTTTTTGCTCATCCTCCTTTTATTTCCATTAGCATAGCACTCTTCATCAGAATGTCCCAAATGAAGACAAACTCCACAATAACTAGTGTGTTTTTCATACATCACTTTCTGTAATCTCTTCTCCTTTCCAATTCCTATCCAGAATTCTTCAATTTTTGGCTTCAACAGGTCAATCTCCACACAAACTCGCACAATGGAAATCCTTAAACCCCCAGCTGTTGCTTCATCAATTTTAATGGGTTTTCCAACAATCTGAGCAGTAGCATATAGGCAATTCTTATTGAACATATGAATTGGGAGATCCAAAAATTGGACCCATACTGGAATCACAGACGATTCAACTGCATAAGAAAAATTCGGAGACCATTTGAAAATCCGTAATGGTACTCCCCCAATGAACCAAATTCCTCTTGTCCAAATTCTTGCCATGTCCTCATTCGATGTCAGGTGAATAAACAGATATCTCGATCGAAGAAAACGAATTTTGTAAGAGCCCGAAAAGCCTATATTACGAAAAGCTTGCAATACCACTTCTTGTTTTGGACGTAAACCCAAAAATTTTTTAATTAAAGAAAATTCATACGGTTTAGACAATGCAGCAGCTTCTTCCTCAGTATAAAAATACATGGTTTGTTGTTATAAATTGTAGCCTTCTTGAAATCCTCTCCGATTCCATCAAAGTTTTTCATAGTAGTACGAGGAGACGATGGTTTGATAGCCTCCGCATATGATCGATTTTCCAAGCCTTCCGTTATCTTCAAGCCCATCCCATGATAACCAATTGATGGATTTATTTCTGCATCTATAACATCAGACTTCGCCTTTGTAAAAACTTTGTGAAGCGTCTCATGCGAGGTAGATAGTGGAGGGAGCTGATCGATAGGAATGGTAGGGATTTGTGGTGGATGCATAGGATCCATCTGTAATGGCCACAGATGGCCGGCGATATCCGGCGATCAGCGCCGCAGCAAGAAAGGGCGCGCGCACGTGCCCTTAGATCGAGATCACCTCAAATTCGCAGTGAATCCCCCAAAATAATTCCTTGAATAAAGTATGAAATTAGAATTAGGAAATCCGTAAAAAAATCAACTTGTGTTCTTGTGCAATTTATTTCTTTCCGCTGTGTATTTGCTCTTTCTTAGTCCGAAAAGTTTTTAACGATATTCACCCCCCCTCTATCATTTTCTTCGATCCAACAGATAGGACCTCAGTTGATATTATGGAGAATAATCCCTTAATCCCGAAATAATATCGGGCATATATTATTAATTATTATTTCTTTAATTTACCAATGGAAGAGATTTATTCTGTTAGATCGATAGACCCGGTAAGTTTGGAGATAATATTAATAATATGATGTGTCAATGATTATTAACAAAATCCATGTCCTAGTGAGTCAGGATGATGATGCCCCTTGATGAGCTCAAAAGATTCATCGTGCTAAACCGTGCATGTGGATTTGATCCGGCACGTTGATAAGGATGAGTGGTACTAATCAAGGATCCAGAAGTTAATTGATTTAAATTGTCAGTAATTTAATTAATTAACGAGCATGCGAGATCTTAAACACGAGGGGATGAACGAATCGTAATAAGTGGAGCCCATATGAAAATATGGGGGTTGGTGAGGAAGTTCAATTAAGATCCTTTAGTGGAATGGATCTTAATTAATGGATCGGGTTTAAATCCATTAGTGGGCCAAGAACCAACTCCTCCTCTTGGTCCCTACCTTAGCCTTATAAATACCCTATGAGATCAAGAAACCAAGTGCTAATTAATCAAGAATCGGCAACCCAAGCCCCTCTCCTCTCATCTCTCTCTCTCTCTCACCCTCTTATGGTTTCGGCGCCGAAACTGTTAGTGATATGAGAGAAGTGTCCTAAGGCAATCGCCTTATGATTGTAAAACATTTATTTTAATAAATGATAATTCACTATTTGAGTATACATGCTTGTGTATTTGATTGGGATCTTAAACTCATCTACTGAATGTCCGCAATACAACTCACAGCATAAGAGAATTTGTGATGGGATCACAACTAGTGATTATCTCTAAATGCGCAAATGTGAAGTATTGAAAATATCCCTAGTCGATGAATTGATAAATACGGACACTATCAATTCTGTTGAGACTAGCATGGGTTATTCTCTAATCAGCTGATTCTCACTGGCTGGTGACATTGGGATGTCCGGAGATAAACATGGATGCTAGTTAAGGGAACTAGTTCATTAGAGTGACTAGCTGTAAAACTTCATATGGAATCTATATATAGAAATGTCAATGAAGTTCTTACTGAGGCTTAAGTGCGATGTTCCTTTGACTTGCGGTGTTCAAGTCATCTTGGACATGGAGACTTATACTTTAACATCTTAAGCAAGCATCTCCAAGGAGGTGTGGACCCAGGATGATTGGGTATAAGCCGAAGTGCCCGAAGATGTTTGAACAGCCTACAAAGGATTCACCACTCCTTGCGAGGAGATGTATACCCAGGCCTATCGTCGAATTGTTACTCAAAGCCTCTGGCCAGAGCATATCATGTTTAGAGTGTGAGTCTCTAAAATACATGAGAGTAATTAGAAATCCAAAGACGAGAAAGATACTACTTGGGCTAGGTGTGACGTAGTCAGTCTAGTGGGGACTGACACAAACAGACCATGTCCTGAACCAAGTGGGTATAAGATGGTGAAGGGAATGAGGCACGATTCATTAGAGCTGCTGAAGGGTTTCAGAATTCTCTATGAGGTCAACCGTTGATCTTTCGATTAATTGGGGGTCATGATGTACTACTAGGTGCCACTCATGATCGTTCTATAATTAGTTGATTATAGACGGCCAACATAAATCGAAAGCCTATTTAGTCACACGCACTACGAGTAATCCGAGGGATTTAAAACGAGTTGAAAATTGGATTTTCCAATCAAGAGAAATAAGTCGAATCTGAATTAATCAGAGGCGCAATGGAAGCTTAAAATGGCTAAGTCTTTTGAAGGCTTATCGAGCGAATTAAATGAGTTTAATTCGCGATCGGTTCGGCCCGGTTTGGCCGACCAAAGAGGGTGCCAAACCCCTTTGGTTTGGCCGACCACAATAAAGGGGATAAACCAATTTATTTGGTTTAATTAATAAAATAAATCTAGCGTGATTTGTTTTATAAAATTATGGATAAATAAATTGATATATAAAGAAATTTATATAAAGAGATTTATAAAGAAATTTGTAGAAATTTATTCTTTTTATGAAAGTTAAAATGAACTATGAATTGGTTTAATTTTAATTTATAAAATCAATTATGAATTGATTTTTCCATGATAAGAAAATTTTATACAAATTTTATTCCATAATTAAAAAGAGAGAGGGATTTGTTTTATATGGATAAATAAATTTGTATAAATAAATTTATATAAATAAATTTATAGAAATTTATTCTTTTTATGGAAATTAAAATGATCCATGGAATGGTTTATTTTAATTTTATAAAATCAATTATGAATTAATTTTTCCATAATAAGAAAGTTTATAAATTTCTTATAAAATTTATTCCATAATAAAAGAAGAGAAAGTATTTGTTTTATTATAAAGTTAGTTATAATAAAACTTGGCTTAAACGGAATAATTAATAAGAGAATTTATAGGATAAATTTCTTATGAAAAATTCTGTTAAAGAGGAGACTTGGCAAGGGAGAAGCAACTATATAAAGGAACCAAAGGCAAGCCCTTAATTCCAATCAATTAATCAAGAGATTGTTGCTCTCTCTCTCTCTCTCTACATGCCTCTCTCTCTCTCTAGGGCCGGCGCCTCTCTCTCTAGGGCTGGCTCTTTCTCTCTCCTCCCCTAGGGCCTGCGCAACTCCCAAGGTGGGCGTGAGCTTCTTCCACCAAGAAGACCCCGAAGAAGAAGAAGCGGATCGCGTCTCCTTCCTTCCCTTCCCGGAATTTGGATTCCGATTCTTGGTGGTTAGTTTCCTATTTTTTCTTTTGATCTTCTAGTTGTGCCAATAGAGAATCTAGTAGTTCTCGTCGGCACAAAACTCATGACTTTGCGAAGTCATCCCGAAGAGAACTCGGTGTGGACGCGAATAGAGGCGGAGCTTCCAAGTGACGCTACGGTTGGATCTCGTCCCTTACTTCGAGTTACGCGAGGTACTTAGTAAATTAGTTTACTTTTTCCGCAAAGTTTTAATTTATGATTATGTCCATACACCATAAGGTTGCATGCTAGATACGTGGTTAAAATAATTTAAGAAATTATTTTATGCTAATTCTTCCGCTGCACGTAAAAATTTAAAATTTTACGAACCGTATCCTTGTCGACATGCACCCGGTCCCAACAGAAACAAGAGAAGAAGGGTTCTCCCCTACGGTTCTCTTCATCTCCTCCACCAAGCTTTGGATGAGGCTCAAGGAACCAAGGCTGAGATCTCCTCTACCTTGTGTGGGACTCAGGGAGGGCAGAGGAGCCGTCGGTGGCTGGTGGCCGACGGCGCAACCAAGGGTTGCGGCGGCACTGCAACCTTGAGGGAGAAGGCAATAAAGGGGTTGTTTGAGTGCCGTCTTCATCTTCTTCTCCTTCCTCTCAAGGTGTGCAGCCGGTCCGGAGGCCTTGTGGCAGTTCCGGTGGGCGGCGGCACAAAGGGAGAGGAAGAAGGGCCAGCGGCGCTAGGAAACCCTAGGTTAGGGTTTCCCTAACACATAGGTTAGGGCGCCGGCCATAAACACAAAAGTCGGCGATCAACTCGTCGCCTTTTCCGCGGTTGAACGGTCGAGCAAATTACAAGGCCAATTTTGGTAATTGGCTAAGTTGAAATTTGGATCGTTCGATACGGCATGAGACGGTCGATGGGAGATGGGTCTCCACTTGGATTAATTTTTAGTCCGTAGACGTGGAGAGGTCTCTCGGATCGACTAGGTATTTGCTATGGAAACCCGCCAAGCCATACCCTACGCTTCCCTCGCTGACGCACACCAAAAAAAAGAGAAGACTCTCCTCCCTTTGTCTAGTGATGATGGCTCACGGTGAGGTTGAGGGAAGAAGAAGAAAAGAGAGGTGAGCACCATTCTCCTTGCCGTGACGTAGGAGAGAGAAAAGGAAGAGAGGAGAGAAAAACTTGAGTTGGATTAATTAGATTAATTCTCCCTTGGTTTCATGATCTCATGGGGTTTATATAAGGCTAAGGTAGGGACCAAAAGGTGGAGTTGGATCTTGGCCCACTAATGGATCTAAACCCGATCTATTAATTAAGATTCATTCCACTAAAGGATCTTAATTGAACTTCCTCACCAACCCTCATATTTTTATATGGGCTCCACATAGTATGAGTCGTCCATCCCCCCGTGTTTAAGATATCGAATGCCCGTTAATTAATTTAAATTACTAATAATTTAAATTAATTAACTTCTAGATCCTTGATTAGTACCACTCAACCTTATCATCATATTGGATCAAATCCACCTGTAGGGTTTAACATGATGAACTTTTTGAGCTCATCAAGGGGGCATCATCATCCCGACTCACCAGGACATGGATTCCGTCAATAATCAACGACACACCATATAATTAATATTATTTTTCAACTTACCGGGCCTATCGATCTAACAGAATAGATCTCACCCATTGGTAAATCAAAGAAATAATGATTAATCATATGTGCTCGTTATTATATCGGGATTTAGGGATCGTACTCCATAATAAAATCTGAGGTCCTATCCAATTATCAAGCCAGTACAAATTGTATAACCTCTGATTTTGGTCCTGCTCAATATACTCAAAACACACTAGTGTAATTCTATGGTCAAGACCAATCACGCCTAATTACACTACAACCATCCCGATGGTTTGTCCAATTCCATCTCGGTTGTGAGCCTCTACTTATACTAACCAAGGAACTGATAAAATGATCTTCCATGTGACATCACTCACCATGTTATCTATAATGCAAAGTAAAGGACTTTTATGCATGTACTAATATAAACAAGCACCTAGTGTTGTTGTGATTCTCTTTTCAAAATAAAGATAATCTTATATATAAAATAGCAAATCTTTTAGTCTGCACATCTATCAAAAACATATATGCATGTCAACCAAATGTAGCAAACATAACTCATATAAGTGCAACAACCACAAGAAAATGCAATATATGCATATAATGCAATGACATGTGTCACCCCTGACACCAGTCAAGCCGCTAACATATCCCATCTGTGTGACCGAGTGGGTAGGGTTGTGACAACTGTACGCACTCAACAAATACCACTAATACATGTGGTTGAGTGGCAGGATGTCGGGGTAGCCAATTGCTCCAACCCCCGAGAATAAAGGGGGAGCTATCAGCAGCTCTAGTATCCCTCGAAAACAACGGTGAGAGTGTCACTGCTTGTCTACAGCTGCAACATGTGTGGCATAACAGGACAGTTGCTCGCACTCTAGCAACTACGACGACAAAAAGTGGTTGAGTAAACAGAGAAACTAAATGACTAATGACGGCTTAATCAAACAAAAGTTAATAGTCGTTAGTATGCAACGGTGCAGGTATGGTGCTTGCTATAAGAAGCATGAATAACCGGAAATCAACGATGCAACAAAATCGAACAAGTATCAACGATGCAGCGATACAACCAACCAAGTATCAAAAACCAACGATTATGCATCTACACTACTAGGTAAGATATTTCTAATGCCAAATAAACCTAACTGTGTTAATGAACCTCTAAGTACTCGCGTACAAGCGGTACTTTACAGAACAGAAATTCAACGGGAGACTGTATCGATACGAAATTTTCAATAATTCAAAGTTCAACGAAGAAAGGTATTAACGGCGACAATAAATAATCAACGGCAAAGAACAAGGTCAAGCAACCTATTTAGCCATAAACAATCATGCTTTAAGATAAAAGAACTACACGAGTACAAAGGAGAAGCACTCGCCTTTTATATATGGAGTCCGTGTCCAAAAAAGACCCTCCAACCTCCAGATAACCGAACCGACCAATGCCCTGTGTTAGAAAATACAAATTTTAGCTATATAACAGGGAATAATAAATTAACTAAATCTCAACCCTAAACATGATCATTCCAATTAACTAAATGCTCGACATTTGATTTTGTGTAGACTTAACCCAACTTCAAGCTAACCAAACTCATCGAAATCTATATCCAAACCATTGTTTCATCGAAATCTATATCCAAACCATTGTTCTCATCAAAACCTACAACTCAATGTAATACATGAAATGAACTCTCACAATAGATCACCCTCAAGAAACAAGATCTACATCCAAAAAACTAGCTTATCCCTCCCCAAAAAGAAAACCAAACCATAACTCAACAGCCACCTTGTAACTCATGACATCATCATTCCAAAATCATAAGAATCATGCTAAATACTCATTTCAAAACAGAAGGGCTACAGTTGGTTTAAAACACCAACTATAATCCAATTTTCATACGAAATTCCTACTCCAAAACCTAAAATTCAAAGCGAAACAACAATCCATCCCTACTGATTGTTTCATTAATACAAAATACCAACAACAAAATCCAAATCTAAACAGATGTCGCCACTCAAACAGCAAATCTACAAGCCTATGAGTGATTCCCACAAGAACAGCACAAGAAGAATAGAAATTTACCCAATCGCGCGTGCATAGGGGATCCCTCTACTCCGATCTGATGAACTTCGGCTACTTCAGGGACTAGCGAAGAAAAACCCACAAACAACACTCAACTCGAACCAATTCCCCCATTGTAGATAGGTAGCCAAATTAGATCGTCGTTGTTGGACCCTGAGTGGGGGGGTCGTCGATGGTTGGTCCGACTCCGACAACACCTCACTCAACCCCGCCTAACGAGAGTAGCGACTGCTTAGGGGACAGCGAGGGAAAGAAATTTTGATCGAGAGTAGGGAACCACTAGCGGTGCTTGTGGAGCAAAGAAGGAAGGGAAGAGGAAAAAGGCACGATTAGGGATTCATGGGAAAGGTTGCGACGTCGAGGAGTTGACGAAGGGGAGAGGGAAGGAAAATCGCACAGGTTGCGACAGAGAACGGGAGAAGTGGAGAAGGAAGGACTCGCGTGAAGAGTTGGCGAGGGAGATCGATGGGGAGGAAGAACCTCCAGGACGTGTGTGTGCAGCGTCAAAGAGAAACAACCAAAACTTAGGGCAAAATTATTAGTTTTGGTATTTTTGCAAAAAGGTCATTCAAATCATTTTAATTCTGACCTCCTCCCTAATTTTTTATTTTACTCATTTAAGCCCTCCAAATTTCTAGTATTTGACATCTCATACCAAGCACGAGGTGCTTATTGTTGGTGCAAGTTGCATCAATGATGTTCTCCTCTAAGTGTTTTAATGTTTGACAATACACTTAAGTCAGTGATACATTGAACAGACAAAGGGGAGCAAAGGAGAAGTAACCTAAGTAGAAAAAAAGTCCTAGTTAACCTAGGCATCGAAACCTTAAGACCCGGCGAAGGGTTGCTGGGCACCTAGCGAAGGGCTGCTAGGCATCGAAACCTTAAGACCCGACGAAGGGCTGCTGGGCACCTAGCGAAGGGCTGCTAGGCATCGAAACCCTAAGACCTGGCGAAGGGCTGCTGGGCACCTAGCGAAGGGCTGCTAGGCATCGAAACCCTAAGACCTGGTGAAGGGTTGTTAGGCACCTAGCGAAGGGCTACTAGGCATCCAAACCCTAAGACCTGGCGAAGGGCTGCTAGGCACCTGGCGAAGGACTACTAGGCATTGAAGACCTAGCGAAGGGCTGCTAGGCACCTGGCGAAGGGATGCTGGGCAAAAGTCCACCCGAAGGACTGGGTGGCATCTGTCTCCTGAAAGGAGTAGGTGAAAGGCGCGTTCTCGGGGGTGGGAACTTGCGCCGGTTCGACCTAGGGTTTCGTGGAAATCCAAAGTCCGAACCAAGTCCTTAAAGTTAAGGATGTGTGTATATTTGCTTTGTATGTATGTATCTTGCATGTACCAAGATTGGAAGATAAAGCAGGCAAAAAAACTGGGCTAGAGGCTTTGAAGCCAGGCGCCCCCATCAGTGGGGGTGCCCCCATGCATCCAGGCACCCCCATTGATGGGGGCACCCAAGCCAAAGAAGAAAAAAACAGGTTTCGTGTGGTATGCAGAATAGGCTTCAAGCAGGGCGCCCGGGACGACGAGGGCGCCCAAGTTAAAAGCTGTTTTGCTGTTTCGAGGTCGAAACACAAGATAAGCCTTCTCTCAGGCACCTGGGAGGTCCCAGGCACCTGGGAGGTCCCAGGCACCCTGGTTAAAAGTTTTATCAGCCGCGGCGAGGTCGACGTGGGGATAAGGTTTGACCAGGATTTAAGGGGCGCCCCCGACGTCCAGGGTGCCCGTATGAAGCCTATATAAGGGGTTTCAACCCCTCTGCTTCAAAAACAACTGCTAAGAGCTATTCTGGTCATTCTAACCGACGACAATGCGCTAAAGATGAGGCTCTATGACCGGGAGGCTCCAGGAGGAAGTGTGCGGCACTTTGGAGATCTAGATCGGCTGACGCTTCGACATAAGTTGTTTTGGTTTGATTTACATTTTGCAATTCAGTTTATTTATCTTTTTGCTTGTAAATCAACTGTAAGACGGGTTTTCCCCGCCTCTGGAAATTCTGGAAAGGAGGCCAATAGTGGACTCACGCCGAGTACATAGGTCTTGGACGTACTGACCATGGGGGGTCGGGAATCAAGTAAATAAATCCCCGCATGCCTGTCTAGTTTTTATTTTTCTGTTTTACTTTTTCGCTGTGCTACTAACTCTGATCTTAGAACGGTCAAAAGATTTACGAAGTTTACTGAAATATTTTTACGGTCGATATTCACCCCCCCCCTCTATCGACGGCACCGATCCTACACTTATTTGAGATCATAAATAGAGCTTTCAGACGGGCCAACCCATGGTGGGGCGGGTCGGCCTGTAGCGAGCCGACCATTTGACGAGGCGGGGCAGGCCGACCCATCATCTTGGCGGGTTGGGAAATCCTTAATCTAACCCAATCCAAGGTGGGTCACGGGTTAGGCGAGCTAACTCGCAGGACCATCAAAAATTTAAAAAAAAAAATCATATCTTCAACATTTTACTTCAGAAAGGTTCCATGCGGGTTGCGAGCCTAGGCAGGTCAACCCACGGTGGAAGACTTGGGTTGATAAAATTTCAGCCCAACCCGCTTAAATTGTTTAGCGGGGCAAGCCAACCCGACGGGCCTAACACAAATTGATGACTTTAATCATAAAGCACTTTACGAAGCCTGCAAACTTCACTAGGTTGTTATGAAACATTAGGAGGAGGTGTCATATAAACTTCTTGATGAAGATCGCTATATAGAAATGCATTCTTTACAACTATCTGAGATATTCTCCATCAACATACAGAAGCAACACCAATTAGAGTACGAATAGTTGTCATTTTTGCAATAGGGGCAAATGATTTCTTATAATCCATGTCATACTCCTAAGAATATCCTCTAGTAACAAGACAAACTTTGTATCGCTCAATAGATTTATCAGATTTAGTTTTGATCTTATATACTTAACGAGAACCAATGGTGTGTTTTACTAGTGGCAATGGTATCAAATCTCATGTATGAGTCTGATGCAGCACAGTTAGTTCCTTAATCATAGCATTCTACCAATGTGGGTAATAAACAGCTTCTCTATAGGATACATGCTTAAAAAGACAATGAACAGATGTAACAAATGAAGCAAATGAACAAGAATACCCAAGAGTAAGCAAAACCTGCTAGTTTAGTGGACTTATGAACATGAGGGGATAGACGACGGTGGAGAGAAGGATTATCTGCAATCTCAAGAGATAATTGGATAGTGGTAAAAGGAAGAGCATGTGGAGCAGATATCTCAAGAACCAAAGTACCAGATTCAGTTGAGCTACTAATAGGTACTTTGGGTGAAGCTTCCTCAGTGTCAGTATTGAAAGGATCAACACAAAATAGATCTGACTTTGTCATATTATATGATCTAGCACTACAAGAAAAAATGCTTTTAATGACACTGAAAAGTGTCATCATATATTACTTATACTGACATTTTTGATATAGTGACATTAAGTTAAAATGTCCTCTATAGTGATGTCGTCTAAAGTCTTATCACTTATGACAATTCTTAATATCACTATAAAATAGAAATAGTGACAACACTAATAGCATGAATAATTGTTATAGTGACAAAAAAGAGTGTCATTATAAGATTTGTAACGACATTTATACATGTTTTATTATAGTAATGATGACAAATTTATATGTCTTTTAAAATTATTTATCAAGACAATTATAAGTGTCATGAATTTTATTTATAGTCATAATAAAAAATGTCACTAATGATAGTTTATAGTGACACATATAAATATTTACTATATTAGTTTATAAGGACATTTAAAATTATCTTTAATAGTTATTTATTATGTAATTTTAAAATGTCTTCATATAAGTTTTATAATGATATTTTTATTTACATAATTTGGTAGTCTATTGTGACATAAAAAATATCATATATTAATAAATATCTCACACATTTTTAATATTTTCATGATATAAATATTTACGCATATAACTAATTAACATAAACACAAATAAAAATTTTAAATTGAAATTAAAGTGCTAATCAATAATTGCCAATTTTTTTACAATACAAGACTGTCAAATTGGTCACCTCAAAAAATATCTATGCACTAATCACAATACAAATATACCCAATGTATTTAATTTAAGAACAAGAAAAAAATTAAGTCTTTCCTAAAACAAAACATAACCAAACTTCCAAACTTTGCTGCATCTTCAATCTTCAACCATTACATCTTGAACAAAATCCAATATTCTTGTCACCTACAAAAAAAATAATATATTAATTTGTGTAAATAAAATAAAATTAAAACAAACAAATCTCGAGAGTACTAATATTGGCTCTCCAAAAAAACTCATTGATCTTGATAAAAAAAATCATATATTAGAAATTTGTTATACAGAAAAACAATTGGTCTTTTCTCCCAGCTATATACATAATAAACATCATTCATTATACTTCATCTAGAAAAAAATTGTAAGTATAATTTTTTCTGAGACGCCCAAGACATATAATGATCTAAATCTTTGCAATGCCAGGCTTCAAGATACAATATGATTGATAATCAAGCTGTCTTAAAATTATCTATTTCTGCTTTGACCAATCACCTCACTGCAGCAAGGAATGAACAATTAACAAAATATAAGGAGCAACTATACATGACTGAACAGAATTTAAAATGCATTAGATTTATAATAATAAACATTGTATTCTAGACAAGATTCAGAAACCAATCTATAAATCCAAAAAAGACAAAATGTAAAGGAAAGATATAATATTCTCAAGTGAGGCACTTCAAGCTCTTGGAAAGAGAGACACTACATATAGTAAGAATTTGGGATAAACCTACAGATGAATAGCATCAGAAGCACATCTTGAGCTGTTCAAACCATATGCAAGAAGGGCCTGCAATATCAAAGTAGTTTGTTACTCAAATAGAAGTTAGGAATTCTAAGACAGAAACTAAGATATAGTACAAAATATTAGATTCCAAGACATGAGAAAAGGAACATAAGTTCATAAAACAAGGAGATGTGACTTCCAACTACACCATGAATCTTATTTATCATACAACTCTATGAGATCTTATATTAATAGTTACTTGAGAAAAGATATAATATGGGATCAAAACAAACACTACCTGATTAGCAAGGTCTGCAACTGAGTGCACAACTTCAGTTAAGATAACATGGCTCGAAGTTCTCAGCCATGCTCCAAAATTGAGAGAGAAGACAAGGAAGTTGCTGTGCTAACTGCTTGCTGGCTGAAGAAAAAAGAATTGATAGTTAAGCAAGAAATGACAGTTAAAAATAGTAGGATGCTCATTATTAATTGAGTGAAAACAAAAGTGTTTAGTCGCTCAGATGCAAAAGCTCCATTTTCTTGTTGATTTTAAGAATTGGCACATTTTAGTAAGTATATGGTTACAACCACAAGGATGACAACATGATTTCTAGGTTAGCAAAATTTAGATTGTTATACCTTTACTATTGCAACAGCTAGGTGAAAAATCACAGGCATGTACAAAAACATTTGGAAATGAAGCTAGAAGTGGGAAAAGAGTGTTTCCAACTCCACAACCAACCTATCAGCACAGGTAAGTTCGAATAGAATTAAACTGCTAATTGATTCAAAAACATCTCTTTTTATTCTTCTTGTATCTTTTTTGGATCATACACACCTCATCCATCACAGGAAGGAACTCACTAGCCGGTTGAAACAAAACAGGGTTGGCCTGCACCCATCCACAGAGGCACAGAGCATGAGCAGGGATCAGAACTATTGAGGGCAATAAAATAGGAAAGTGTTCGAGTGCAGAGATAGAGACAGACCTTAGAATTATATGTTTACCCTGAAACAGTGACAAAAAAGTACAAATATCAGAACAAAATGCAAATTGAACCATTTACATTATCACAAAATTGATTGCTATAATTTTATATGACAAAGTGTATATCAGATTTGTAGTTGGTAACTACAATTTTCTAGCTTTAATGTATTGCATTGATCAAACATGTTCCAGTTATGATCACCTTCTATATGCATGAGAGATGTATAGAAGCTGCTGCCGCTGCCTGCCACAAGTTTGCTTGACAAAGGATGAAGCCGTTATTTCTTGCTAATAAGATTAGTAAAAGCATTCATACATTGCAATATATTGTTCCTTTATGGATGATGTATATAGCAATGATTATAATTGTTGGTGCAGTTTTCACTAACGGTCAAACTCGGGTTTTGATGTATGACAAAGTGGTTAAAGTTAGGGTTGTTGGTTTTTAACCTCTTTACTAAGTGTGCAGGGTTGAAAGACTTAGGACCAGACACCAGGCTGAAGTCCAGGATGGTTGAGTCCTGGCGGGAAGTCCAGTTGGGTCCGCGGGACCTGACAACTGGCTGAAGACCAAGTTGGTTGAGACTTGGCAGGAAGACCAGGGTGGTTGAGCCTTGGCAGGAAGTCCTGGTGGGTCAAGAAGTCAAGTAAAGCTGCACAAAGGGTAAGTGAGGTAAGTCACTGGAGGAGCAGGAGAGGACGCATTCCCTGTCGAGGGAACAGTAGGCGTCGGTTCGACCTAGGGCTCCATTTCGGAGACCAAAGTCAGAACCAAGACAGCTAAGGCTGTATAATCTAACACTGTGTTTTATTGTGTTTTGGACTAACCCTGGATGCAGGACCAAAGGAAGGAGTGTCTGCAGCTCAGATAGCCTCAAAGGAGTGAGGTAGTAGCTGAGTAGGGCGCCTGGAGTGTCCCGGGCGCCCCCAAGGGCCATACAAAACAGGTAAAGCAAAAGAGGGTTCGAATACATGTTGGGTCGAGCGCCCCGGTGCTTCCGGGCGCCCCCGATGCTCCCGGGCGCCCCCTGCTCTGCGGGCGCCCCCATGCGCATACCTCAAACCGAACCCCTCGAAGCCAAGGAGATAGGACTTTGACCCGGTCAATCCGGGCGCCCCGGTCAAAGCGGATCCAGAGGATCAGACGCGACCGAGAGCTCTGCGGATCAGAGGCCACGTGGGGGGCGCCCCCGACATCCCGGGCGCCCCCAGGCCCTATATAAAGGGCCCTCGACCCCAGGCTTCCTACAATGATTCTTCCAACGCCTCAAAGTTCTTCTACGCTCGCGCCTTGCTCCGGAAACGCTTCACCTCGAGCCGACGACGTCCTGCTGCCCCGAAAGAGTCGACCTACTCCGGACGTCGGTAAAAAGAAGAACGTTTTTTATATATATTTTATTGCACTTAATTACTTGAAAGTGTGGGGTTGTCACACTTTTCATTCTTTTGTACTCGCCTACTCTATCGGGGTTGACCGGTAGAGAGTTTTAGTGGATTGCCCAACGGAAAGGTCCGAGGGACCTGGGCCTTCGAGTAGGAGTCGCCGAAGGCTCCGAACGAAGTAAAACTACCTGTGTCGTTTGTATCGGTTTTTCGTTCGTATTTTATTCTTTCCACTGTGCACGCTTTTTAAAGCGCTCTGATTTTTTAAAGTCACGTGATTCACCCCCCCCCCTCTCACGTGCATCGATCCTACAATAATAATTCATAATCATTGGCTAGCTTATATATATAGACATTGCAGTTTTCCTGTCGACTAGCCACAGACATGATATTAGGCAATGAGAAACCATAGCAATTCATAGTTGAAGCCATTGCTAAAGCACAACACACTACTTTAGACACATAGGGACGCTACTTGGATTTAGCTTGCTGGATTATGCAATCCAGCCTGACATGTAGTTGCTAACACTTGGCCCTAGTGTTGTTGCAGCAATTACCATTTGATCAGGATGATATCTAGCTAGAAATAAAAAGGAAGAATGAATCAGGCATACACAACACTAAATGTTAATTTGTTGATGATGATAATTTAGTTCGATACGGTATGTTAATATATTTTGAAATATAATGAAATAGAAAAGCAAAAAGAGCTTAATATATATAGCAACAGAGTTACCCAATTTGAAGTGTAGGTTCACATTATATGGGCTGAAAGAATCCATCGTCTTGTGGTTGAGGCTTCATCCCAAAAACGAAGCAACAAGAGCTGCTAGAAAAAGAAGAAGGCGACTACTCAAATACATAGGCAAGACCAACTTAAGAATCCGTTCGCTCGAGCATGCAGGGGGAAAAAAATATCATATATAAACGTCGAGACAGTCGAATAACCTATATACCTAAAATCCGCCAGACATCCAAATCGAATAACCAGCACAAGCTCAAAGGTCAAGTCTTTAGCAATCAATACCTTAGAAGCAATCAAGAATCCTCACCACCAGCCATTCCAAGAAACCAACGGGGTAGATCCAAGAAATCAATACCTTAGAACTGCAACCTAGGGTTCGGATCTCGACGGGGCAGATGATGGAGCAGACGACACTGGTAGCCGGCGGAGCATACGACGTTGGTGGCTGGTGCTGGTGGCCGACGGGGC
The DNA here is from genome assembly GCA_024364735.1 of Boesenbergia rotunda. NCBI lineage: Eukaryota > Viridiplantae > Streptophyta > Magnoliopsida > Zingiberales > Zingiberaceae > Boesenbergia > Boesenbergia rotunda. Next base: position 14,938 of record JAGFNQ010005851.1, on the reverse strand, counting down.
AAATGATGAGGTAGACGATGCTGGTTGGAGGTGCTCGCGTAGGGGGAGGGCCGATCGAGCAGGGAATGAGGCCACGCTGGTGGAGGTGCGCTCGTTGGAGGCATTCACGTAGGTGGAGGGGCGATCGAGCAGAGAGCGCGAGGGAGAAAGAAAGGCTAGATAGGGTACGTGTGAGGGTGGAGGTGAAAAGGAGGATCACGCACTGCGATTTAGGGTTCGCGCTGGCGGGCGAGCGAAAAATTGGCGCTGGGACCGGAAGGAGAGCAGGTGAGGCGAGGAGGGAAAACGAAAAAGTTTAGGTTAAATAAATTAAATAATTTTGATCATTTTATAAGGACATTTATAAAATTGTGTCATAATAGAAGGTTTAATCAGATATTGTATTTATAAAATTAATCAGTTTTAAAAAGTGTCATTATAATTAGTTTATAATGACATTTACCATTAAGTGTCATAAAATAAATGTCATAATAAGTCTTTTTTCTTGTAGTGTAGCCAGAATAGAAAAGAATGAAATATGCTCAAGAAACATAACATAACGAGAGACATGCAATTTTTTACTAATGGGAGCAAAGCAACGATATCCTTTTTAACCAACAGTATTACCCAAAAAAATATAGAGCAAACCAAGAGGCTAATGTATTACATTCAACATGTGGACGAAGGACAAAACAAGTATAGCCAAAAACACGCAAAGAAGAATAGGTAGGGCATGACCATACTAATTTTCAAAAGATGATAAGCCTGAATTGTGTGAGGTTACAATTTTATTAATCATATAAGCAGCAATAAGGATTGCTTCCCCTTAAAAGGCACGAGGAACATTGGTAGAAAAGTAAAAATGAATGGGTTGTTTCAACAAGATACCTATGTTTCCGTTCAGCCAAACCATTCGGTTCAGGAGTATCCGTACACGAGATTTGATGAATAGTACCATTAGAAGCAAGTAAACATGAAAAAATCATTCGAAGTGTATTCACCCTCCCCCACCCTCCTCCCCAAGTCACAACGAAAATATTTTATGACACTAGAATATTAAGTTTTCAAAAGTATTCTAAAGTAATGGAAAATGGTAAGATAATCAGATCCGTATTTCATAAGATAAACCAAGAGTAACAAATCTAATCACTAATAAATGAAACATAATATCTTAACTCCCCTTTTATAGGAATAGGAGAGGGTCTCTACACATCAGAATAGATAAGATCAAATGAAGCAAAGGAACAAGAAAGACTTTTATAAAAGGGTAAGACAGAAAATTTTGACAGTTTACAACGACTATAATAAAAAAAAATATTATAACTTTTTAATGGTCTTAATACTCCTATAAAAGCTTGCAAATAAGAGGTTGAAATATGACCTAAATAAGAATGTCACAAATAAAAATTAGAAGATGAACGACTCAAACAAAAAGATGATAAATTTACATTCGAAGCTACAACATTTGGTACTTTGAGTTGATCCAAAATATAGAGTCCTCTTTGTCTACAACCTATCCCAATCAACCTCTGTTATCACGAGTCCTGAACATAATAATTGGATGAAGAAAAAAGGCTAGGTATCCATACACACATAATTGATTAACAAAAATAAGACTTAAAGTAAGATTCAAAATATCATAAACATTAGTAAGAGATAAACCAGATGTAATCATTGAACCAACACCTACTAATGGTATAGGGGTACCATTAGCAGTCACAATAAATATAAATGAATAGAGAGAAAATGAAATAAAAGATAATAAATTATGTGTTATATGATGGGAGGTACCAAAGACCAAAATCCATAAGGATAAATATATACTTTAAATACCAAACGATGACAAACCTATATTAGATAAAGCTAGGATGACATAGGATTGTATAGTAAAAAATTGTTGAAACTACTCAAGCATATATAGATTATAGATTAGGTTTTCATGAAACACTCTGATAATGATAATTGTTGAGATCGTTGATGATGATGATGATGATGATAATGATGATGATGATGATGATGATGATGATAATTTAATAAGGAAAACTTTAGTTTAGTTAAATCGATCATCTTAGATTTAATATTACCTAATTTATCTTTTTTCCCTAGGTTGACTTAAGATAGGGGATTTAGACAATCGAATCTACGTACGTGGGAACATGAACAGTCGAGTCATCCGAGCTAATGAGCCAGGCGGAGTGCTTGGGATGCCAAATGCCTTAGCAATCGAGCTGAGGTTTTTGGAGTACTTGGTTGCTTAACTCAAAGGGTGCATTTGGTTCAAGTTATCATATATAACCTTGGTTATGTGATTACCAAGTAATCACATAACCAAGGTAATAGGGAATGAAACATAATCTGAAGTTGTTTGGTTCAATTTAGGAAATCAAATAAAATTTTATTTATTTAGAGGTAATAATCTATAACATAATATAATACTTTACCGTATTACCCTTTAGAATTTGTTTAGATAATTTTATTAAATTTTAAAATGAATTTATTTAATTTATTAAAATTTTAATTAAAATATTAAATTAAAAAAATATTTGTCAATTTCGACGTCGACGTCGGCGTCGATGTTAACCGTTGGTGTCTGCGTAGATAGGCGGTATCCAACACCGATGGCTGGCGGTCGGTGGTCGGCGTCTGGCTGTCGATGTCGATCGCCGGCCGCCGCCGGCGGACTTCAGTCGTCGATCGTTGGTCGTCGTCTCCGGTCGTCGGTCGTCGTCGACGATCGTCGGTCATCGGTCGTCGATTGCCGACCGCCAGCGGCGGCGGTCGCCGGTCGCCGATAACCAGCCGTCGGCGGCGGCGGTCGTCAGTCATCGTCAGCGGTGATCGCCGGTCGTCGGTCGTCGTCGCCGGTTGCCGGCTGTCGCGCGCGCGGACGCCAGCTGCCACCGCCAGTCGCCGTCGGAGATCGTCGGTCGTCGGTCGTCGGTCACCTGTTGTGGTTGCCTACTGTCGTTATCGGTCGTCGACCGCGAATAATACTTCCGGAATTTAATAAATTGTAATGGTTATTTTAGTCTTAAATATAAATATTGGAAGATAATTTTATAATAATAAGTTTCATAACCTCGGAATCAAGAAATTACTTTTCGAAGGTTTTCTGATTTCATGTTATATGTCCTTTTTGCTGATATGTCGGGTATCGATCATTACTTGGGAATCGTTGATTATAAAAATCAAATAAGATTTTCGTTGATAACTTTAAATGGATAATTAATATTATTAAGGATAATCCTTAACTAAATGCCGCCAAAGAGTTATGGAACTTGAGACGCCATCGAATGCCTTTACCTACATGCCAATGTATAGCTAAGGCCATGTGTACTCGGGTTTGTTGATGTGTTTAGGAGTCATTCGATTAACGTATTCACGGATCATTTTCATGGGTATCAAATATCATAATATTGTAATATTATTTTAGTATCTTATGATTCAGGAAGGATTTTCAACAACTTACAATAATTTCTAATTTTATAGTGTATTTTGACCCTTTTTTATTAGCGATAATGAGGATCCAGTGAACAAAGTTCAAGTGTTAAAGTACAACAAACAATAATTAAATTTTTATCCTACTAAATAAGATTAATTATATGATTACTTTGATATCATTAAATTAAATTTTTTATTATATTCTCATTTATATTTAAATGAATTAAATCAATTTTGATCTTGCACTTTTATTATAATATTTTTATAATCTAATTGAGATATTTATTAATCATTTACATATATAGTCATATCATTTTAAATATATATTTTTTAAGTTTTTAATCTTTATTATTTTATTATTTTTGTATATTATAGAAATCCACTTGCGTGTTGAAGTAAAAAAACACAAAAAAGGGAAAAACATATCAATTACATCTCTGGCTAGCTACTGAGACGGAGGTGCAATGATCAAAAGAGAAGCAAAAAAATATTTAAAAATAAATAAATATTGAGAGAAAGATAGGGAAAATAAAAAGGGAATTGTGGATCAGTAGAAGTTTCTGTGGAGCAGGGGATGGTCCCCTCGTGCCGTGGGTGGGGCCAAGATGTGTCCCACAAGTGCGGCCCGTGGGACCGGCGTGCTCTCCGGCGTCGCTGCAAAGTGACCACGGCATGGTAGGCATATTTCCGTCCATTGTAATTCTAGCTCTTCCCTTGCCTCACAAGTCATCAGTTCCAAATCATCATGCATCATCTTACCATTCGCAATTTTATTCATTATTTCTATACATATGCACTGCAATTGTCCTTTTAGAAATCACTACTTCTAATTTTTTAAATTCCAACTAAAATTTAATTTAAAATTAAAATAAGAGTGCTTGAAGAGGCTAAACTGTATTAATAACCACCAAATTTCCCCTTAGTGCGCGTCACTTGATAACGAACGTTCAAGGCACATGCGCCCCTCACGAAATCTATATATCATCGATCGATCCGTCAATAAACAGCGAAATGATTTTCGATTGCACTCAAGAAATTAAACACCGGCCGATGGCTTTGTCGAGTAGAGAGAGAACCCACCGACTCGATGTGACAGTACTACGGCATTAAATTAAGCATGATCTAATTTCGAGCTGGGACAAATCAAAAGCAAGCTAGTGAAGAACCTCAACAATTAGTCCAGTGGTCAATACGGATCCAAGCCAACGAGCAGCACCAGCACGGATGATTTGATGCGTACTTGAAACGACAAAACATTCGCGAGTCCCAATGGCACTTCCCCCCGGAATCTCAATGGTGCTTCCTCCTGTTCCCACTGACGCGGTAATTCATTCTAGGCCAACAAAAGACGCACAGCTAGCCTTCGTTCTGTTGTCCAGTGCTTCTTGGTTTTTTTTTAATATTTAGTAATGAAATACCATCATTATGAGGTCATAAAGCATTATGGACCACCAGGCAATGGGCAACCCTTTCCTCGGCTGATTGAGCTCTACATTTAAGAAATAAGCATGCCGTAGGAAGACAAAGTTTGCGCAAGTTAAAAAAAAAAAAAATTAAGATGCTCGTCTTCAACGTTTTTGTTAATTCAACGTTTTTATTAATTCGTCTAATAATTAATATGAATAAAATAAATTATAATAATTAAAAAAATAAAAAATTGAGATGAGAGAATTTTTATATAGAGTATACGAATTTATACCCCATCAATTTCGTAACTCGAGTTCAAAATTTTTAATGATAATTTATCAATCTTTTACTATGTCAACTGTTCCGGAAGGAGTTGACGACGATGGTCAGTCACCGAGGTTCTGCCCACGTGAAGGTCGCTGTGGTGGGGAGGAACTCCGTGCCCTAAAAGGTCCGGCTGAGTCCACTCCGACGCTCAAGTCAGTGTATCGCTGGAGGATAAAGACAGCAGGAAAAGAAAATGCGTGTAAAGTTGAGAGAGTGTAACATCTTTACCAGCGGGGTTCAATTACCTTTTATACCAGAGGCTGCAGGGACGATAGTACCTGTCCCCGTGCTTCTCGCCACGTTCCCCTTATCTTCGGTTACGGAATCTCCCCTGTAACGGTCGTAGCCCTCATTGAATCTAGTCTGTTGTAAGGATGAGGAGCGATAATGACCGTGGATTGCGGGCCCTGATCCTCCCGTCACTGTTGGTGATCCTTATCCAGGGGTTCGTGATTTGAGGTTGGAAGTGACTTGGGCTTCGATCCCCCGAGGTGACCTCGGGGATTCCAGGCACGGGGGGAGGGGGGGGGCCATGGGCGATATAGCTATTGTTCCTCCCGGGCACAGCTATTGTTCCTCCCGAGCATACCTATCTCAAGGGGGATCCTGAAGCTCTAGAAGAATGGTCGTTTCGACCAGTCAGGTTAGTGTCATGTAGCTTCTTAATCTCATATGTCTACTCCGGGCTACTTAACCCCATCACAAGTCCCTTCCTTCAAGTCTGATCGAAGGAATCATGAATACTGATCGGACCAGTGTGGTGATGAAGAAGCTGGGCCTAGTTAGTTCCTCTGTCCTTTATTGCTTGTCTGGCGGCCCGGGGGCCCTAAGATATAACCAGTGCGTCCCCGGTCTCCGGGTGATTTTTTGAATTTGTCCCGTATTCCTGCGAACTTTGTGGCAACCATAATGACGCGGAGGCTCAGCGTATGTAATAGGGTCACGTGTCTCTTCCCTCGTTGTGCGACAATATCTTCCTAGACAGGAATTTTTTCCCAATGTGACTCCCGCAGATGCCTTCATGTACCTCCCTCATCACATAGTCGGTTTCCTCCGGCCCGATGCATTTTAGGAGGGGTCGGGCAAATGCCCTCCTATACAGCTGATTCCCAACCAATGTGAATCTGCCTGCCCGGCATTTTAGGAGGGGTCGGTCCGGTTGTTGCCCCCTTCTTCGTCTCCAATTTGTGCGGCCGTTTCCTCCGTTGCGCGAGGCTCGTCTAGCTGCTAGGTGGATATGGAGCTGGCCAGTTTGGCCAACTCATCGGCTCACAGGTTGTCCGACCTGGAGATCTTCTGCAAGATGACCTCCGAGAAGGAGTCCTTCAGCTGGTCGTAGAGGGCTACATACTTCTGCAGGCGCTCACACCGAGCTTCTAAGTCTCCCTTTATCTGCTATGCTACCAATTGTGAGTTCGAATATATCGTGACCCGACAGGCCCCAATATGCTTGGCTGCTTGTAGGCCTGCTAGGATCGCCTCGTATTCGGCTTAGTTGTTGGTAGCCTTGAAGCGAAGCCTGATGGACAGATGTAGTGTGTCTCCCCGAGGGAAAATCATCAGCACTCCAACCCCACTATGCTGACTGTTCGAATATCCGTTTACTTAGACTTTCCACATTCCTTCGGCTTCGGCCTCTGGGACGGTCTCTACCATGAAGTTGGAGAGGGCTTGGGCCATGATTGCGGCGCGGGGCTGATACTCGATGTCGTACTCACTAAATTCCGTCGTCTACTTGATTAGTCGGCCCGAAGCCTCGGGATTAGTGAGGACTCGGGCGAGCGGGCTATTGGTGAGGACCACGATGGGATGCACTAGGAAATATGGCCTTAACCTTCGCACCATCAAGATCAAGGCATAAGCCAGTTTCTCCATCGTGGTGTAGCGTGTCTCGACGTCCTTTAGAAGGTGTCCGAAGAAATATACTGGATATTGCACCCGGTCTTGCTCTCGGATGAGCGCCGAGCCTACCGCTTGCTCTGCGACCGACAAGTAGACAAACAAGGTCTCCCCCACCACAGGTTTGTGGAGAATGGGGAGGGCGGTGAGATAAGCCTTCAAATCTGCAAAAGCCTTCTCGCACTGGTCGTCCCACTCAAACTTGGCGGCTCTCCTCAAAATCTTGAAGAAGGGGAGGGTCTTGTCTGCGGATTTGGAGATGAATCTGGATAGTGTCGTGATCCTTCCATTCAGCCGCTGCACCTCCTTGAAGTTGTGCGGGGGCGGCATATCTAGAATGACTTTTACCTTTTCCGCGTTAGCTTCAATTCCCCTCTCCGTCACCATGTACCCAGGAACTTGCCGCTTTTTACGCCGAACAGGCATTTAACAGGGTTCAACTTCAGCCTGATGGCTCTCAGGGTGGCGAACATTTCTTTGAGGTCGACTATCATGTCCCCTCCCTTGTCAGTCTTTACTAGGATGTCGTCCACGTACACCTCGATGTTCCTCCCAATCTGGTGCCTGAAGACTTTATCCATCATCCTCTAGTATGTAGCACCAGTATTGCGTAAGCCGAAAGGCATGACGTTGTTGTTGGGTTCTCCCGGCACAAAACAATAAAAACGCAGCGCAAACAAGAACCCACGAGCGATCCATGCGAAAGAAAACTCGTACAAAGTTATCTATCTAATAGTTTTATCTACTGTGTATACCTTTGAAGCGTGCCCTTCGTTTATCTCGCTCGTCCAAGATACGTCGGATCTCTTGCACGTTCACTGTTAGTGATATGAGAGAAGTGTCCTAAGGCAATCGCCTTATAATTGTAAACATTTATTTTAATAAATGATAATTCACTATTTGAGTATACATGTTTGTATTTGATTGGGATCTTAAACTCATCTACTGAATGTCCGCAATACAACTCACAGCATAAGAGAATTTGTGATGGGATCACAACTAGTGATTATCTCTAAATGTGTAAATGTGAAGTATTGAAAATATCCCTAGTCGATGAATTGATAAATACGGACACTATCAATTCTGTTGAGACTAGCATGGGTTATTCTCTAATTAGCTGATTCTCACTGGCTGGTGACATTGGGATGTCCGGAGATAAACATGGATGCTAGTTAAGGGAACTAGTTCATTGGAGTGACTAGCTGTAAGACTTCATATGGTTATCTATATAGATATGTCAATGAAGTTCTTACTGCGGCTTAAGTGCGATGTTCCTTTGACTTGCGGTGTTCAAGTCATCTTGGTCATGGAGACTTATACTTTAACTTCTTAAGCAAGCATCTCCAAGGAGGTGTGGACCCAGGATGATTGGGTATAAGCCGAAGTGCCCGAAGATGTTTAAACAGCCTACAAAGGATTCACCACTCCTTGCGAGGAGATGTATGCCCAGGCCTATCGTTGGATTGTTACTCAAAACCTCTGGCCAGAGTATATCATGTTTGGAGTGCGAGTCTCTAAAATACATGAGAGTAATTAGAAATCCAAAGGACGAGAAAGACATTACTTGGGCTAGGTGTGACGTAGTCAGCCTAGTGGGGACTGACACAAATAGACCGTGTCCTGAACCAAGTGGGTATAAGATGGTGAAGGGAATGGGGCACGATTCATTAGAGCTGCTGAAGGGTTTCAGAATTCTTTCTGAGGTCAACCGTTGATCTTTCGATTAATTGGGGGTCATGATGTACTACTAGGTGCCACTCATGATCGTTCTATAATTAGTTGATTATAGATGGCCAACATAAATCGAAAGCCTATTTAGTCACACGCACTACGAGTAATCCGAGGGATTTAAAACGAGTTGAAAATTGGATTTTTCGATCAAGAGAAATAAGTCGAATCTGAGTTAATCAGAGGCACAATGGAAGCTAAAAATGGCTAAGTCTTTTGAAGGCTTTTTGGGCGAATTAAATGAGTTTAATTCGCAGTGGTTCGCTTTGTGTTGGCCGGCCAAAGAGGGTGCCAAACCTCTTTGGGTTGGCCGGCCACCTATTGGGGAGAAAACCAATTAATTTTGGTTTAATTAATAAAATAAATCTAGCGCGATTTATTTTATAAATTATGGATAAATAAATTTATATAAAGAAATTTATATAAATAAATTTATAGAAATTTATTTTTTTTTTGGAAGTTAAAATAATCCATGAATTGGTTTATTTTAATTTTATAAAATCAATTATGAATTGATTTTTCCATAATAAGAAAGTTTATAAATTTCTTATAAAATTTATTCCATAATTTAAAGAGAAGAAGAATTTGTTTTATTATAAATTAGTTATAATAAAACTAGGCATAACGGAATAAGTCATAAGAAATTTTATAAGATAAAATTCTTATGATAACTAATTCCGTTAATTCCGTTAAAAGAGAGACTTGGCAAGGGAAAGGCCACAATAAAAGGAACCAAAGGCAAGCCTTGGTTTCTTAATCGAAATAGAGCTAACCTCTCCTCTCTCTCTTTTATTCTCTTCTCCTTCCCCTCTTCCCATTAGGGCCGGCGCCCCTTAATGGGATTAGGGCCGGCGCTCCCCCCCCCCCCCCCCCCCCCTCAACCACCTAGGGTCAACACACCTCCTCCCTTAGAGGGTGGTTGCCGTGAGCTTTCAAGAAGAAGGAGAAGTCAACCAAGAAGAAGAAGAAGCGGATCACGTCTCCTTCCTTCTCGGAATTTAGATTCCGACTCTTGGTGGTTAGTTTCCTATTTTATCTCTTAATCTTCTTTGTTGTGCCTATAGAGAATCTAGTAGTTCTCGTCGGCACAAAACTCGTGGCTTTGCGAAGTCATCCCGAAGAGAACTCGGCGTGGACGCGAATAGAGGCAGAGCTTCCAAGGGACGCTACGGTTGGATCTCGTCCCTTACTTCGAGTTACGAGAGGTACTTAGTAAATTAGTTTACTTTTCCACAAAGTTTTAATTTATGATTATGTCAACACATCATAAGGTTGCATGCTAGATACGTGGTTAAAATAATTTAGGAAATTATTTTATGCTAATTCTTCCGCTGCACGTAAAAATTTAAAATTTTACGAACCCGTATCCTTGTCGACATGCACCCGGTCCCAACAGTTCACACGTCCGTGCCTCTATTTGTATCCACACGGACACAATCTCTCAACTTCGGGAGAACTACCTTAGTTGTGCTAGCAACTTGAGGTAAATCGAAAACACCAAGAACCTTACAATAAGGTTTCGGCCAAGAGGGAGGGAAGAAGAAAGGGAAGAAGGAAGGAAGAAGGAGGAGGCATCCAATGTCACAAGGCCCTCTTTTATATTCATCCCATGAATATGAAGAGGTTTGTGTCTCTTTAGCTTCCCAATAAAGAGCATATCTTTTCATGTGGCTTTTTATCATTTCCCATGCAAGAAATGAATCTTTTCTTTTATCTTCATTAAACACTTTAATGAATTTCCCTTTAATTTCGACCGGACCCCTCGGGCTCCCGACCGGTCTCCCGACCAAGTCTGCTGAGTGCCGACCCAGCCTGCCGAGTGCCAACCCAGCCTGCCGAGCGCTAACCCAATCGGTCGAGCGCCGACCCAGTCGGCCGAGCGCTAACCTGCCGACCTGCTCTCCCGAGTTCCCAACTCAGGATCGGACTTCCCGAGTTCCCAACAAGGAACTCGGGCTCGGACTCCCGAGTTCCCAACTCGGGTTCAGGTTTGCCGATCAGATTTCCCAAATCATTGTGTCATTTGTGTGTGACCCAATATGTTCTCGTGACGTTGGCAATGCGCCTAAACACTTTAGACACATAAACAATGAGCTGCATCTAGCAATGCATCATTGCTACCCAAGTAACAAGAAAAGTCAAGATCCGACTAAACCTCCGTGACTATGATAGTGTATGACCTTGTCCTTCTATCCTTGATATCTAGATTGACCAATGAGGCATAAACCGTGTCATCCTCAATCAATCTTGTGTTTCTTGATCCCCGAGTAGACTCACTCAAACAAATGAGCTCAATATCTCATACTGACTCATTTGAGCATGACCATGCATTTCAGTAGTCCTACTCGATCAAGGGGCCCACAGATATCTCTCCCGTCATATGGAAGGGATAGATCCCATCTACATCACTCACATCCCTCCGCATAATTCATTATATACCCAGTGATTGCCTTTATAGTCCACCCTGTTACGGGTGACGTTTGACGATACCAAAGTACATAACTCCTTATGTAAGGAACCGTAGTGACTTCAGGTCTAAGGACTATTCATACCAATAGTCACATGAGAAAGTCTATGACACTCATATGATAATCTATGAAACTTTCTCATGGCAGGTCATTCAGTACACATTCTCCAATGTATACTCATGTGTCAATTTGATATCACATATCCATGACTTGTGAGCTCAAGTCATCAGTTGACCTACATGTTAGTCTCCATGCATTAATATTGTCCCTGAATATTAATGCTTGACCAGGAATAATTTAGTGTAGTGTTCTCTACATTATCTCACTATCGATTCAACCAATCGATATAATGTAGATAAGAACCTACTACACAAGGATATTATTATACTTAGTCATTCGGCACAGAATACAAAGTAAGTATAATAACCAAACATGCCTTTATTAATAATAGAATATGATACAAAATGCCCCTAGTCAATCATCACATAATTGACTCTAGGGCTCCTACTAACAGTTGTAGCAATACATGTCGTCGACCGTCACAAAACTGACTTTCTCCTGGTCCTCAGGAGCGAGGAGGACTTTGTTGATGCAGTCTGACCCTGATTGTTGTTTTGGTGTTGACATCGATTTTAGTTTAGGTTGATGATTATGATTAAGTCCTGATCAGGGATTAGGCATGTTATGGAAAATCCTAGCTTGGAGGGTTGGGTGTTGGAAAATCCTATCCTAGAGGGTTAGGTGTCGAAAATCCTAGCTTGGAGGGCTAGGTGTTGAAAAGTCCTAATTCGGAAAGGTTGGGTGAAAATTCCTAGCTTGAAGGGCTAGGTGAAAAGTCCTAACTTGGAGGGTTAGGTGAAAAGTCCCAACTTGGAGGGTTAGGTGAAAAATCCTGGCTTGGAGGGTCAGGTCCTAGCTTGGAGGGCTAGGTGTGGAAAAGTCCTAACTCGGAAGGTTGGGTGAAAAGTCCTAGCTTGGAGGGCTAGGTGAAAAGTCCTAACTTGGAGGGTTTGGTGAAAAGCCCAACTGGAGGGTTAGGTGAAAAATCCTAGTTTGGAGGGCTTGGAGGGCTAGGTTGGATGAAACCCTAGCTTGGAGGGCTAGGTTGGAACCCCTGGATCGGTCTGGTGACCGATCAAGCAGTTGGCACGGTACTCTTTCGTGGATCGGTCTGGTGACCGATCCAGCGATGACTGATCGGTCTGGTGACCGATCAGGGAGTATGCGTTTCACCCACTGCTTGGCTCCTGATCAGTCTGGTGACCGATCAGGGAGCACACAGTGAGGTTGAGTTCCCTTGCTGATATGCTCCTGATCAGTTTGGCGACCGATCTGGATCACTGTGCAGATCGTTCTGCAGCGTCGCGAGTTCCTCACTATGATCGATCAGGACGGATCCTGATCAGTCTGGTCATGACCTGATCGGTCTGGTGACCGATCAGGAGGATCCCTGATCGGTCTGGTGACCTATCAGGAGGTTTGGACTGCGAAGCTCAGAATTCGCCCGGCAAAGGGGTGGATCGGTCTGGTGATCGGTCCAGGAGAGTCCCAGAGAAATCGTGATTTCTGATTGAGCGTTGGGGACCGATCAGGACGGAGCCTGATCGGTCTGAACCCAGCCTGATTGGTCTGGTGACCGATCAGGAGACCCTCTGATCGGTCCGGTGACCGATCACTTTAATTCAAAATGCACTGTCAGACGCTCTGATCGCGTCTGAATGTATCCGATTCTCTACACTTAATCTCTGATGCTTGATTTTCTGTTTGATATACTGCTCTAATGGTCTGATTAAGCTGCAGGTTACAGGGAAGGATTCAAACACTCAAGGAGAGTCAATGGAGGTCTTTCCTTGGAGCAGGTTTGTCCGTTTTCCATCTCAGGTTGCAACGGCTGGAGCTGCTGACTGGAGCTTGGCTGAGAGAAGCTCAGGGAGTCTAGGGAGAGCTCAGTGGTAGCTGGTGTTGGCAGGTAAGCAGCTGGAGGCTGCTGTAAGATGGTGTCACCTGTGCTCAGTGGAGAAACAAAAGGGCGTAGAGGAGAAGAGCAGAGTAGAGTTCGCTGAATCGCTTCTGGCTTGAGTTCTTGCTGCGCATTTGTGTTCTCCACACTTTGCTTGTGTGTTTTAAAGTTTCATCATCTTGAGCAAGCATCTGCAATCAGTGAAGCAACCATCCCTTACTCGAGCGCTTGGAGGAAGGAACAAGAGGCTTTGAGTCCAACAGCGAGAAGACACGAAGAAAGGATTCTTGTGTAAGATCGTCGCTAGGTGGAGCTCGTGAGAAGCTTGCTGTGTTCTTGTCTGTGCTAAGTGCTAAGTGCTAAGTAAGATCTTTCTGGTGTTTCATTGTGCTTAAACTATATCCTTGATTGAAACGCTGTGGAGAGGTTACTCCACCGAGAAGGAGGTTGCTTTCTATCTGGTGTTCACCGGGGCTTGATCTGCCGACGATCAAGGGATCACCCACCTTAAGGGCACGCCAAGGAGTAGGGGCAAGTTATCCCCGAACCTTGTAAATCCTCTTGTTAGCGTTCTTGTGTTTGTCATAGTTTAGAGTTTTGGTTTTCTGCATACTCTGTTTCTATTCTTTCCGCTGTGCTACTAAACGGTTTAAGTGCAGAATTTTTGATAAGCTCAAAGTCAAAGTGTTTGGATATATTCACCCCCCTCTCTAGCCATCTGGGTTCCAACAAGTGGTATCAGAGCTTGGGGCTCTGTTTTTGCAGATTAACAACCGAGAGCTATCATCCATGGCTTTGAGAGAAGGTTTCTCCACCACCCGATCTTCTTTCTTTGATGGTGCTGACTTTCAATATTGGAGATCAAAGATGGAGTACTATCTTAAGATGGACATCAACATTTGGTTCGCTGTGAAGGAGAGTTTCACCCCTCCTAAGGATGATGAAGGCAAAGAACTTGAATCGTGGCGCTGGACGGCTGAACAAACTCGAAAGAGTGAAGCCGACGCCAAGGCAGTTGTCACTCTACAATGCGGCATGAACAAAGACCAACTCATTAAGGTTGGTTCATTCACAAGTGCTAAAGACTTGTGGAACAAGCTCATCGAACTCCACGAGGGAACCCGAGACTCAAGAATTGCCAAGAGAGACTTATTCCTCAACCAACTCTAAAACCTCTCCATGAAGGAGAATGAGACTGTAAGTGAGCTCCACAGCAGATTCAAAGAGGTATTGAATGGTCTCCACTCAATTGATGAAAAAGTCGAGAATCGCGACCTTGTGAGGTATGTGCTAAAAGCATTTCCAAGGAATACTTTGTGGTCATCCATGGTGAATGCCTACAAAGTTTTCAAGGATTTATCAATTATTAAGTTAGATGATTTGTTTTGTGAAATGGAATTGCATGAAATGACTAACAAAGGCCCCAAGGAGAAGGGGATTGCCTTAGTTGCAGGGGACTGATCCAAGAAGAAGAAGAAGGAGAAGAAGAAGGAGAAGGAAGTCTCTTCATCTTCATCCTCTTTCGAATCCTTGTCCGATTCCGAGGAAGATGGCAGCGGGTCTTCTTCCTCCGAGATGGCAAATTTTGTGAGAAGAATGATGAGAAGGGGTCGACGCTTCAAGGGTAAAGGTAACCCTAGTGAAGTTAAAGTTGATAAGACTAACGTTTCTTGTTTTGAGTGTGGTAGGAAAAGGGCATTTCAAGAGTGAATGCCCAAAGCTAAGGAAA
>JAGFNQ010005850.1:29227-122380 GCA_024364735.1 Boesenbergia rotunda | reverse complement strand
CGCATACATACGCGCGCGAAGTCTCTCATCTTTCCAGTGCTCCATTATTTTCTTGTTCATCGGAGTACTGACTTGACCGTCGGAGTGCCTGGCCGGGACTCTTCCCGGCGGGTTTCTAACGGTCATCTTCCTCAGCAGGTTCACCTCCAGTCGGTTGGCCCTACACCAGGCGACATCCACTTCCATTCGGCCGGAGGACACCTCCCACGACGCTGCCATTCTGCGCGTCCCCCATTAAGGCTATACTGGATCTAGCGGCTAACCTTGCATAGGCACCTTGAGGGACTTGAATACAAATTCCTGTTGTTAGGATAGTGACTCAAAGCGGCGACCTTTCTTTTCGCTGCTCCACCCTCGTCGTGGCCTTCGCCTACGTGTGGGTTTGCCACGTCAAAGCACGGCTGCCGGAATCAAACGACAAGCGCGTCTTAATGGGAATCGCCGGCGACCTCAGAGCAAGGCTGAAGCCGCCGATCCCGGCCCCGTACTTCGGTAACTGCATCAGCGGCGCCCTCACGGAGACAAAGGCCGGCGAACTCACCAAGGAAAACGCAGTATTGGCGACGGCGAGGCTGATTGGGGAAGCGGTCGAGGCGTTCAAAGAGGAACCTTTTAAGGACGTCCAGAAGTGGCTGGAGTGGAGCAAGACTCTGGGCGAAGCGGACATCTTCAGCGTCGCCGGATCACCGACCTTTAAGGTGTACGAGGTGGATTTCGGATGGGGGAGGCCAAAGAAAGTGGATATAACGTCGATCGCGAAGACCGGCGCGATGGCAGTAGCGGAGAGCCGGGAGGAGGAAGGCGGCGTGGAGATCGGATTGGTAAAGCCCACGGCGGAGATGGCGATGTTCGAGAAGCACTTCCACGACGGCCTCAAAACGATCCCCTGATCCATTCAAACACGCCGTTCGATCAAGAATTTCTAAAGCAGACAGCCGTATGAATTTTAAGCAATTCCAAACATTTTCCGATATTCCGATAATATATAATTTCCTCGTGATTTTCTTAATAAAATTATGCGGTGGGAATTATATTTTGTTTTCATCACGTCGAAGCAAATAAAGTCAAATTTTGCCATCCTCCCAAGTCAATTACTGAAAAATAAAAAAAATAACCAAATTTTTATTTAAAAGTTGTGTGTATTTATTCTAAGCTGTCATCCTTCTGTTTTGCATATTGGCCATTTTGCTGTCATCATCCTTCTGTTTTTGATAAATACATTTCATTTTAGTGGAGCTATTAAGCCTCTCAGTTCACAAAAAATCATTTTAGTTTTTATGTTTCTAGGTACACGGTGTGCCTACTCCTTGAAAATCCTAGTGGTTAGGCACCCGGGAGGGAAGAAGACAGGGTCGAGAATTCTCTATTAGAACGTTTCTCTATATCTTTTCAAGTGTTATAATGATCCTATTTATACAATTCAACTCTTACATGCTATTTTAAATCCAAAATATTATATATTATATGAAATTCCAAAAAATTCATAACTTTCCGACTTAACCCGTCCAACACGCGATTAGGCCTTGACACGGAGCGTGCTCGTGCCAACAGAACCGATCACAGTTAGACCGTGACGGGGGGCACGACTATGACAAGGCCGTGCCGCTTCCATGATCGATACATAGTGGAGCATGATCTAGCCATGCTCCTCACCACCGGCGTGACTAACATGACCCGTATATATAAGCTATCTCCGATGCTAAGATTATTCATCATGCTCCTCCCTCTGACTAGGCGCCAGGCTGCCGGGCCAGGCCACATGCAAGCAGGCCCGGGGTAAATAGGATTCAACTCTTACATGGTATTTTAAATTCAAAATATTATATATTATATGAAATTTCAAAAATTTCACAACTTTCCGACTTAACCCGTCCAACGCGTGATTAGGCCGTGACACGGAGCACGCGGTAGGCACAACTATGACAAGGTCGTGCCTGCTTCCATAATCGCTACATGGGGGAGCATGATCTAGCCATGCTCCTCACCACGGGCGTGACTAACATGACCCGTATAAGCTATCTCCGATGCTAAGATTATTCATCACGGTCACTTGACGCCATTATCAAGTAAGACATATTCTTCAAATAATCCATTCATGATCTTTTATGGCCAAGCAGTAGAGTATTAAATTATTAATGTGTGTCTGACTAAATGAGTTGAAAATATTTAAAGTTTCATTTTAAGCCATTATTATGTGTACTATTTACCCGTAGTTGTAAATTATCATTAATTTATAACCTTTTGTCCATTACGGTGTTGTGGCTTATTATTTACTCAGGGTTATTGATCCTGTCGACAAGCGAAGATCAGTTCTCTCTTGGATGACTCGGTCTAACCAAGCCGACTCGGTCTGCTGTAGTTTGGGAGGTCGGACCAAAATTGGGCTCTCAATATGGTGGAGTGGTTGCAAAATGGCAGCGATCCCTTCTTTGAAGCCCCAAGGGGGGTTTATATAGGGGAGAGGTGACTCTCTACTGTGTCAGGGCTGGCAAATCTCATTAAGGGATGGTCAGTTGACAGATGGTGATATTGACGGCCGCATTTAATGCTGTGAAACTGCCATAGCCGCCTGACCCTCATAAACGCCTGACACATTGCCTAATATGTCTCTTCTGTTCCCCTTTTATTATTGGCGGCTTTGCCAGGTAATGATCATGTCAGAGAGGATTATCTCTTGAGTAGCTGATAAGAAAAGCTCATGCGGTAGGAAAGATTCGCAATTATTCGATCGTCTCCGTATGATCATGAATACCTGACCTCGAACGACTGACCTTGGTGATCCCGACTCCGGGCGTCCGACCTTGAAGGTCTTGACCCCGGCCGAATGACTTCGAGGGTTCCGACCTCGGGCGTCCGACCTTGAAAGTCTTGACCCCGGACGGATGACCTCGAGGGTCCCGACCTCAGGCGTCCGACCTTGAAGGTCTTGATCCCGGCCGGATGACTTCGAGGGTTCCGACCTCGGGCGTCCGACCTTGAAGGTCTTGACCTCGGACGGATGACCTCGAGGGTCCCGACCTCGGATGATCGACCCCAAGGGCCCCGACCCCAGGGTGATCTTTGATCGGATCTATTAACTGCCGGTTCAGATCAGCAATCAGACCCGACCGAGCCCTCAATCCTTCTAAAAATCATATGCCCGGATCACAAGCCTCCCTCTCAAGTCTAGTCGAAGGAGGAGCGAGATCCGACTGACTAGGCTCCTTGCTCGGTCGGCTTGCCTCTTTTTTTTGTCTTCTCACGCGTCACCTCGTACGGCTGATCCTTCCTTTTAATGTCGTATCCCCCATCAAATCCTCATTAATATGAGGACGCGTGTCGCTTCCCGACTGGACATTTCGAGTTACGAAACGTCATCGGCGTGGCCTAAGCGTCGTGCGAGTAAAGCTTCGAGGTCTGGGAAATGACAAGTATCGGACGGCTAGGAGTCTGCCCCGCCATTTTCTTTCTCTTCATCGGACGGTCCCCCTGGTTTCGCCCGGGGTATAAATAGGTTTGCCCCCTCATTTCACCCCCCTTTTATCCCGATCTTCGCTTTCTATTCGACTTCTGTCCGATCTCCGCCGCCCGACCTCCTCGACCCCGACGAACAGTGTCTCCGGTGAACCTCCCCTTTAGGTACTTTTTCTTTTTGCCGATCCCCTGCCGTGCCTTTTCTAATTTCGTTTTAATGGCCTCATCGTCTGCACCTCCGTCGGCGCCTCCCGAGCCATGGTACCTGACTACCCGATCTTCCCTTACCCTAGGTCAGATAGAAACTCTACGCATAGAGTACTTGATCCCAGAAGACCACCCGATAACCCAGCCCGACCGTCGAGGTCGGGCACACCAGCCCCCCTTAAGTCATTTCACCGTCTTTTCCGATCAGTTGTTCGCCGGTCTGCGCTTTCCCCTACATCCCTTTTTCCGCGAGATCTGCCGTTATTTCCAGGTCTCTCTGTCCCAGTTAGCCCCGAACTCGATCCGAATCCTGTCTGGCGCCGTGATCATCTTTACCGCCCACAAAATCCCCCTAGAACCCCGAGTATTTCATTTTTTCTATTATCTTAAGAAACAAGAGCCCGGGAATTTCTACTTTCAGGCCCGTATTAACTCTGCCTTCCTGGAGAAGGTGCCCTCCTCCAATAAAGGTTGGAAATCTCACTTCTTCTATATCCAATCAATCCCCCGACCAAACTGGCCTACCGAGTGGGTAGAAAACCTGCCTGATCACCCACAGCTGCCCAAGATCCTTCGTTCAGAACCGGGCTACCGTTCGGCAATTTCTAAGCTCGGGGGAGCCCGATACCATGCGGGCAAGCTGTTGATCCCGGGGATGCTGTATCTGTTCCAGCTGAGCCAAGTCCCGGCAGAGCTACCCGGCACCCTCGGTATGCTTCTACTTGCTCGGCGAACTTGTTAGTGCTAACTAAAACTTTTTCTTTTGCGCAGCCGAAGTTATGATCAGCGCTAGGGTTGACGCGGTGCTGGATCGGGAGGATGAAGCTATGAGGGCTCTGGCTGCCCAGCTAGCAGCCGCTCGTGCGGCGCCGCCCGTTATTGCTGTTGTCTCCGATCCTGAGCCACCGATAGTTGCTGCCAGCGACCCCGGCGAGGATCTCCCAATTGGGGAGGCTGGGGTCACCACTCGGGCAACAGGCGAAGGAACCTCCGCCCCGTCGGAAGCAGAAGGAGAAGAAACGGACCCGGCCACTTCCTCTTGTTTGGTCCGAAAACGCCGCCGGTTGGCTCGCCGCGTGGATATATCCTCGTCTCCCGAGCCAACCGTGGAAGGTCAAGTCACACCGCCCTCTTGCCCTGCTCAAGTTGCGACCCACTCTCAACTCCCGACCCCTAGCTCAGCTCTGGCCCCTATGATTCCCTTATCAGCTCCTCGGGCTCCGGCCCAGACAGCACCTCGGCCAATGGCCCGACCTCCTACTCCTGTGACAATACCTTCCGGTGCCTCGACCTCGATGTCCGCGCCCCATCCTTCCGTCTCTCGGTCGAGCATTGCCCTTACCGACGCAGCTGAAGCCCTTTTGTCCATAAACTCTCCGCCGAGGTCCACTGTGGACATTCAAGTGCCTTCAGCCATTGCTCTGGCTCCGACCGTCCAGCCCCAGCCCTTGAACTTGCATGATAACCTGGTCTCGGGCTGGGAGGAGGGATGGGCAGCGTCTTTTACAATGGACGTCGTTACTTTAGCCGACCACTTCTTCACGGGAATGACTCAGGTACCTTTTCCCCTTCCTTGGTTGTTCGTACTCATACTTATGACCTTCATTTCACTATGCAGCAATGGGAACTGAGTCATGCGGCAAGCCGGGCATTGGTAGACAACACCCGAGCACGCCGGGAGGCTGAGAGACGAGTAAGAGACCTGGAAGCCCAAGTGGCGCAGGGTACCCTTCCTTCGGGTGACCAGGGTCTGGACCAGCTGCGCTCAGAAATAACCGCTTTAAGGTCCCATGTATCAGAGCTGGAGGCCCGTTCCGAAGAAGAGCAGCGGTTGGCGACTCAGTCAGCGGCGCAGACGGAGCGCCTAACTAACCGGGTGGCTCATCTGGAGGGCGAAAATAAGACCCTCAAGTCCCGATATAAGCGAGCCCATACTGACTTGGCCAAGATGACCACCGATGCTAAGGGACTCCACCAGAAGTGGAAGGAATCGGATGCAGCCCATCACCAAACCCAGCTCGCCCTGAAAAACAAAGAAATAGAGCTGGCTGCCCAGCTAGAGACAATGCGGGGTTTGGAGATGCGGATAGTGGGCCAAGAGGCGCAACTGGCCGTTCGAGAAACCACCATCTCGGGACAGGAAGGTGCGCTTACCCGACTCAGGAAGGAACTGGAGGATTATAAGTCAGGCGAGTCGGCTCGGATTGAAGCCGCCCGAGTAGCCTACATTCAGTCAGACTCCTTCTTGAATTTGATTTCTGAGCGGACTGGTGGCATGATTAAGTATGGAGCCATAGGCGCCATCCAGCAATTAACTGAGGCCGGCCATCTTCTCGAGGACCTTCCACCAGATGCGGTGACGCTGAGGCGGATTAAGGCCTCAATTCCTGAAGACGCCTTTCCTCCCTTTACCTAGGATCAACTTTCCCAAGCTTACCTAGGCTGGCAGCCCCGACCTCCTTTTGTCCGAGCTAGTGCTCAGCTCGTTTCCTTCTCGTCTTTAATTTCTCAGACTTCTGTAATGATATTCGACCTCCTGACTTGGCCTTCAAGGCCTAATTTTGTAATGGCCTTAAGCCTTAGTTTATTTCGGCAAGCTTTTCTCTTTCTTCGTTTTGTCTGGCTGCTTTCATCATGCAAGATTTTCGCTGAGTGTCGTTTGTTTGATGCACTTTCCCCTTTCGCCGAAGGCTGGTATTGCAAATCATACACCCACACTCTACCGAGCATGGGTTGCTCGGGATGCATAAATTATTATCGTAAAATAAACTCCCTCAGGTCGATTCGAAAAATCGGCTAAGTGTGGGGAGCTCGGCTTATCTAAACCCTTGATCTTTCAGTCAGGTTGTTGCTTGGAGCCCAGGCATATCGTTCGGCTGAGTGGGTATCCTAACTTAGCGCTTTATCTCGGCCTCAACGAATTATTCTTATTGACTAAGCCCGGTTGTCTTGTGTGCGCGGGCCCGACTATTTCAGCTTTATCAAGCTGATCTAACCTCGTTTTCGTTTTTCAGCACATGAGGAGCCACGCCTGGGGTGTTCGCCCGAGTGTCCTTAGCTCATTCTTTTAGTTCAACTCGAAAATTTAGCTAAGTGTCAAGCGTTCGGGCGATTCGCGTTGCTATTCTTCCGATCCGGGCCTTTTTCCCTGACTCGGGATCATAGCTTAGTTAGATCAGTATTTTGACTTAGAGATGACATTTGGTCAGGAGCACAATCTGATCCAGTGATTTCGCTCGGTCAGGCCTTAGTCCCTGGCTCGTCGACATGTATTGCCGAAAGATAATGAATCATATTTGTCTTCGAGCAAGAGCCTGGACACCGTCCGACTTACCCTGACCGAACGTGGATCGCCACGCCCGATCGGGCCCGACCGAACGTGGAACGCCACGCCCGATCGGCGTCGATCCGGTGGGTGTGTGAGAGCAAAATCACTTATAACTTGCCTTAGCAAGAGTCTGGACACCGTCCGACTTACCCTGACCGAACGTGGACCGCCACGCCCGACCGGGCCCGACCGAACGTGGAACGCCACGCCCGGTCGGCGCCGATCCGGTGGGTGCGTGAGAGCAAGCTCAATTATAACTTGCTGTGGTTGTTTCCCTCGGAAAGCCGGAGTGGGTCTTTATCATCGCTTTTTCCGATTACAGTTACAAGAGTTATTCCGCTCCACTCTCCTCACGATACAATTTTAAATGTACTGCACTCCAAGGTCTTCCGAGTCGCTTTCCTTGAGCATCCTGTAGATAATAGGCTCCCGACCCCAACGCCTCGACTACCAGGAACGGGCCACTCCATGGAGGCTCGGTCTAACCGTAGATAATAGGCTCATTCAAAGTTTCATTTTAAGCCATTATTATGTGTACTATTTACCCGTAGTTGTAAATTATCATTAATTTATAACCTTTTGTCCATTACGGTGTTGTGGCTTATTATTTACTCAGGGTTATTGATCCTGTCGACAAGCGAAGATCAGTTCTCTCTTGGATGACTCGGTCTAACCAAGCCGACTCGGTCTGCTGTAGTTTGGGAGGTCGGACCAAAATTGGGCTCTCAATATGGTGGAGTGGTTGCAAAATGACAGCGATCCCTTCTTTGAAGCCCCAAGGGGGGTTTATATAGGGGAGAGGCGACTCTCTACTGTGTCAGGGCTGGCAAATCTCATTAAGGGATGGTCAGTTGACAGATGGTGATATTGACGGCCGCATTTAATGCTGTGAAACTGCCATAGCCGCCTGACCCTCATAAACGCCTGACACATTGCCTAATATGTCTCTTCTGTTCCCCTTTTATTATTGGCGGCTTTGCCAGGTAATGATCATGTCAGAGAGGATTATCTCTTGAGTAGCTGATAAGAAAAGCTCATGCGGTAGGAAAGATTCGCAATTATTCGATCGTCTCCGTATGATCATGAATACCTGACCTCGGACGACTGACCTTGGTGATCCCGACTCCGGGCGTCCGACCTTGAAGGTCTTGACCCCGGTCGAATGACTTCGAGGGTTCCGACCTCGGGCGTCCGACCTTGAAAGTCTTGACCCCGGACGGATGACCTCGAGAGTCCCGACCTCAGGCGTCCGACCTTGAAGGTCTTGATCCCGGCCGGATGACTTCGAGGGTTCCGACCTCGGGCGTCCGACCTTGAAGGTCTTGACCTCGGACGGATGACCTCGAGGGTCCCGACCTCGGATGATCGACCCCAAGGGCCCCGACCCCAGGGTGATCTTTGATCGGACCTATTAACTGCCGGTTCAGATCAGCAATCGGACCCGACCGAGCCCTCAATCCTTCTAAAAATCATATGCCCGGATCAGTTGTAAATGCTAAATTTGTAAAATTTTTGTTCATTAAGATGTTTTTGGCAAAACATATTTTAATTGACTAAGATTAATTAAATTGACGACATGAGGTCATGATTGAATTCTCGAAGAATACTAAATTATGAGGACATTTGGTTTGGTGTAACAGAGAGTAGGGATTGGAAATTGATGACAATCATTTCTATTGATACTATTTAGTCTGTGTAATGAAAATAAATAAATTATTTTCTTCTTTTCATTCCCTACTCTTCCCTCATCAATCAAACTTCTCAATTATTTATTTCTTTTCATATATCCAAAAGCACACTTTTTTTAATTTCATATTTTTCATTTTACTATCTTCTTTTGCATTCTCTCATTTTACTTTCTCTCTCTACATCTCTTATTACATTTTTTCTCTACATTTTTAAATTTCTCTCTACCTATCTTTTATTTTCTCTTTCTATATATTTTTATTTTATCTTTCTACATCTCTTATTATAGTTTTTTCTTTCTACATATTTTATATCACCTTCTCTCTCAACTTATTTATCTCATTTTCTCTGTCCACATTCTCTATGTCACTTTCCCTCTTAGAGCATTTGCATTCGCGTGTTATAATGTTCGATGAACGCACGCAGTGCGTTAACACCACTATGGTGTCAGCATTTAAACACTGACACGATGAACGTGTTCATTTGTTTGAACGCGTTAAAAACAACGTCACGGGGCATCCCCAATTGATTGGGGGTTGCCCCAATTGATTGGGTCAGACCCAATCGATTGAACCACCCAATCGATTGGGGGCATCCCCCAATATACCCCTAATCGATTAGGCAAGACAAGTTCTTGCATTACTCAATCCTCAATCGATTGGGGATGTTCCCAATCGATCTCTTCTAGTGCCCCCAATTGGTGGCACCTACAGTCCCACCGGGAGTTGTCTTTACTGGATCTATCTCTTCTAGTGCTTACCTTCATTTACTATGTACAGTCTTATTTGACTCTTTACCTACCAGGTCTTCCTGCCAGATGTCTCATTTGGACTTCAACTAGTTGTTAGGTATCGCAGACTCAACTAGACTTCCTGTCAGATATCAACCTACTTGAGCTTTGACTAATTGTCAGGTCCTGTGGACCCAACTGAATTTTCTTTCAGTTATTAGGTCATCCAGACCTACCTAGACTTCAGCCTAATGCCAAGTCCTAACAAGTCTTTCAATCCTGCACACTTGTTAAATAGATTAGTACACACAACACCTAACTTTAACCTTTTGTCATACATCAAAACCTAGTTTGATTATTAGTGTAAACTACACCAATAATTACATCTTACTATGATAGTTACTACATATCATATCATACATGTAGGATCGTTGCACATGAGGGGGGGGGGTCGGTTGAATCACGTGTATTTTAAAAATATCAACCTTTTCAGATTTGTAAAACTTCGAGTGCACAGTGGAAATCACGAATGAAAAATTAAAGCAAAAAAACACAGTTTGGTTTATTTGGTTCAAAGCCTTCGGTGACTCCTACTCCAAGCCCTTTGGGCATTTCCGATGGGTAATCAACTAATCTCTTTACCGATAAACTCTTGGTAGAGTAGTCGAATACAAGAAAAAAGAACAGTGTAAGACCCTACACTATCCTTAAGCACATATATGAATTATGAACAAAAACTTAAATCGTTACCAATATTTTTTAAATCTTCGGATGCGAGTGCTCATGTGTTGGTATTGGTCTTCCAACAGCGGTCGATCGTAGTTGAGTAGTAGTAGAGCGTAGCACGAAGATAGAGTAGCAGAAGGCTTAGAGTAGCTTAAATGAATGTTCTGATCGAGAGCCTCCTCAAGTTGCCCTTTTATAGAGCATCTGAGACGCCTCAGTTCCAAGGCTTATCAGATGCATAAACTGCGCATTTTATCCTCTTGAAGGTACCTCAAGTCTAATCTGAGGCGCTTTAGTTCCAATCTGAGGCGCTTTCAATTTATTGTTTGACACAGCATATCTTCCGGAGAACCATAACTTATGATTCCCGAACTCAAAATTAGGCTCTGTATGGTCTCGAGTCCAGAATTCGAAGTTCTAGGTATGTATCTTCAATACAAAGTTAGAAAAACATATGCATGAACAGTTTATAGATGTTTATTAGTTAGATCTTGTCTTCCCAAGACCAAAATCTAATAAAGGTTTCAGCTTAGAGCTCCGAAATGGTTCTAAACTCGACTGCACCTATGGTCCCACCAGGACTCATCCTCATCGGATTTCGCTCCTCCAGTGACTTACCTTACTTACCTGCCAAACATCTGATCCTCTAGACCTGTTTGGACTTTTTCTGGTTTTGCTTAGTGCCTGATCAACCTAATCCACTATGACTTACTTGTAACAATAGTCAGCACAATATATATAAGAGATAGTTAAGTAAAACAATGTTAGTAATATGTGTGATTCGCTGGTCCGATCGACGCACATAGTTGATCGGAAACCACTCGGTCACACATTACCTAGGGTTTTCCACTGCTTAGCTACACTCACTAGGACTTCCATTGCCTGGCTTCACTCACAAGGACTTCCACCACCTAGTTTCACTCACTAGGACTTCCACCACTTTGCTTCACTCATTAGGGCCTAGCTTCACTCACTACGACTTCCATTACCTGGCATTACTCACTCGGGCTTCCACCACCTAGCTTCACTCACTAGGGCCTAGCTTCACTCACTAGGACTTTCATTGCCCGACTTCACTCACCAGGACTTCCACCGCCTGGCTTCACTCACTAGGGCCCAGCTTCACTCACCAGAACTTTCCTTGCCTAACCTCCAATTAGGACTAATCACTCGGTAAACTTCTCACCCCTTGCCTAACCTCCAATAGGACTAGTCACTTGGTAGACTTCTCACCCCCTTGCCTAACTTTCAGTTAGGACCAGTCACTTGGTTTACTTATCACCTCTAAACATCAAGTCCTATTTGAATTAACCCTTTGGTCAAAATTGACCAGACTTAGGTACATTGTCAAACATCGAAATCCTAGATGTTTAATTGTAGCAACAATACATGCATCATTATTTATGATCGTCTTTCTTTTAAAAGTATGCATTTGATGTATTCCATGATCATTATCATGTGTTATTTCAATTTATTAAATTAAGAATAATGACATCAATTAGCATCCTAAGTTGGATGCTCACAGTTTAAATGTCTAGTTAAAAATCAAAGATCTCTTAGTTTAGGAAAAACCTAATTTACATCTCACAAAAACCATAAGTATGACTTGTATATATATTACATCACATTAAATATAAGTGAGATGTTAGAAAGATGAACAAAACTCAAGATTTTGATTTAGTGCATCTATTTGAGTTTTAATTTCATTAAAATAAATGATTACGTGAAGTCCAATTATGAGAAAACTGTGCAAGTCATGTGAATTTAGCTCAAAAATCATAGTTAGAAATTTGGTATGAAAATCATTTTAAAAATACTTTTGAAAACCTTGGTGAAGGCTATTTGTTGATAGGAATCACCATTGTTTAGTTAAATACAAAGTTAAGTGGAACATTGAAGTTTTCAGTGATTTCTAATTTTATATCATTTTTTAAAATAAAAAATATTTTTATAGAAAATTATTTTTTCCTAATAGTATTTGACATAAGTAGTGTCCATATGAAATTTCATGATTTTTTGA
Source organism: Boesenbergia rotunda (assembly GCA_024364735.1). NCBI lineage: Eukaryota > Viridiplantae > Streptophyta > Magnoliopsida > Zingiberales > Zingiberaceae > Boesenbergia > Boesenbergia rotunda. The sequence continues at coordinate 110,230 of JAGFNQ010005850.1, read as the reverse complement.
AAATCATATAATATTTATACATTGCATCAATCGATTTATAACTATGTTTTTGGCTAAAATAGGTTATTTCAATCATTTTAAGCTTTCTCCTAAACATCTTAACTATCCCTAATAGTCTGATATGCTTGTATAAGCGTTCAAAGGAAATTTGGTATCAAAATCATTTTAAAAATACTTTTGAAAACCTTGGTGAAGGCTATTTGTTGATAGGAATCATCATTGTCTAGTTAAATGCACAATTAAAGTGGGACATTGATGTTTACAATGATTTCTAATTTTATATTATTTTTGAAAATAAAATATATTTTCATAGAAAACTATTTTTTCCTAATAGTATTTGACATATGTAGTGTCCATAAGAAATTTCATGATATTTTAAAAATCATATAATATTTATGCATGACATTAATTGATTTATAACTATGTTTTTGGCCGAAATAGGTTATTTCAATCATTTTAAGCTTTCTCTTAAACATCTTAATTATCCCTAATATTCTGATATGCTTGAATAAACATTCAAAGGTAATTTTCTTAGTGGAAATGAGAAAGAAAAGTTAAAAGGGGAAACTTAAAAATTTGAGGAGATTCAAGATTGAATCTTTAACTTTATAAATTAGATTTTGGAAATTCCTAAAGTTTAGGAACTCCAAATCATTATTGATACAATGATAAAAGTTGTAGCATTCTTTAAGGGAGAGGTCCATCTTAAAGGCATGAAGTAGATATGAAAGGGGGAGTTCTGGAGACAATTGAAGGTGGGAGCCTCCATTGTGATGTTGGAAATAACTTGAATGGATCTTGTGAGCCAAAGGAGGAGAAGGTAGGGTTTACATTTAAAAACTCTCATTCGTACTTTAGAATGAGAAGAAGGAAAGTTGGGCTAATAAGTTAGCGTAACTTAAAATATTGCCAAACATCAAATGGAGGAGATTGTTGGTATAATTGATCTTTGGTCAGGGTTGACCAAGTTGACCCAGCTTGAGTTTACTCAAGTTGGGTTTTAATATTTGATCAATATTTAATGCAAGTCCTAATGAGATGAGACAATAAAAGTCCTTGTGGGACAAGGCAATGAATGTCCTAGCGAAGCTAGGCAGTAGAAGACCTAGTTAAAAACTAGATAATAGAAGACCTAATTTAGAACTAGACAATGAAAATCCTAGTTGGGCTTGGCAGTGGAAGACCTAGTTGGAAACTAGGTAATAGAAGTTCTACCGAGGCTAGGTGGTGGAAGACCTAGTTAAGAACTAGCCAATTGAATTCCTAGTTGAGAACTAGAGAATGGAAGTCCTAGTAGGGCTAAGTGATAGAAGATTTAGTTGGGGACTATGTAATGGAAGTCCTAGCAAGGTTAGATGGCAGAAAACCTAGTTGAGAACTAGGCAGTGAAAATCCTCGTTGAGAACTAAACAATAAAAATCCTAGTGGAGCTACGCGGTAACTAAGCAAACTTAATTAGATATTAGGTTAAGTCCAAAGTGGGTTAGCTAGGAGATGAACATTTGATACGAGATGCAAAGCCTAAGTGAGTCACGGTTGACAGGACACATGGCAGTCGAAGTCCAACAGGGAGTTGGCATGAAATAGAGAAAATTTTCGAATGCTATAACTTTTAACTCGAATATTAGAACGAGATGACTTTATTGCAAAACGGAACTTATTAAAAGATCTATGTTTGTAAAACCCAGTTATTAGTCTACTGATGGCTTTAGAAACCGAATAGAAGCAAGTTGCTTCGGTTACTATACTCAACTGATGGGATTAGTCGATTGAAGGGTTTGATTAGTTGACTGATAGGTTTGATTAGTTGACTAATGACTTTAGAAGCTGAACAAAAGTGAGTCAAATTTTTTTGTTCTGTTCGACTGATGAGATCAATCGACTGATATAGAACATCAATCGATTGATGTCGAATTAAAGAGCATAGAAGTGAGTGGGACTAGCACGCTTTGTTCGACTGATGCTCTCAGTCAACTGATGTTTAAATCATCAACAAAATAGAAAATATTTTTAAAAATTCGGAGGTCATTCAACGGTCAGAGACCATATCAATTGACTGATGAGTAAGATCAGTCGATTGAAAGACGAAAATTAGCTCTAACCTAAAGGCACTAAAGGAGAGGTTTCGAGGACTTTTTGCTGCCAGTTCTTGGGGGTTTAAGAGAATAGTGCTATTGTATTTCAGGACCATCATGAGACATTTCGAAGCTACAAATGATCAAGCAAGCAAGGTTTTCAATTATAACGTGTTATTGCTTTCATATTCATTTGTGTCTTGTATTGCTTGCCCTTGTTCTTGTAAGAACGCATTGTAAGAGTCTTCTCTGTTAGGATGTATACTAAAAACCTTGCTTTTTGTATAAACATCTATATTTTGAAAGAGAATCACAAAATCACTAAAGCATGCTTATATTAGTATATGTATACATGTCTAATACTTTGTATTGTAGATAACATGGTGTGTAGTGACACACAGAAGATCATATTATTAGTCGATTGCAGAGTATAAGTAGAGGCTCACAACCGAGAAAGAGTTGAACAAACCATCAGGATGGTTGTAGTATAATTTGGTGTGGTTTGTCTTAACCATAGAATTATACTAGTGCACTTTGTGTGCATTGAACAGGACTAACATAGTGCTGGGCAATTGACTGCGGGAAGGGCCAGTCGACTGCTAGCGCAAAACTGAAACTCACAGAAAGATCAGTCGACCGGTCCAGGCACCAGTCGACTGGACAAGTCGACTGATCAGTTCGGAAATATAGTTGTTGGGCTAGCCATTGGCTGGGCATCAGTCGACTGCCTTGGGCTGTTTAAGGAACAACTCTCTCCTCTATTTAAGGAGAGACTTTGGAGCAGAATAGGGTTGCGGTTCTTAAGTGTAAGATCCTATTCTAAGTGTTTAAAGTCTCATTCTCTTCCTCCTTCTCTAATTTCCATCTTGTACAAGAGGAAGAGAACATTTTGTGAAGGTTTCTCCACCTTGAAGGAGAAGTTCGTAGAAAAGCTTGTGTGCGTGGTGTGGATCCTTGGATTAGTCACCTTTTGGAGGTGGATACCAAGTAAATCAGAGAGTTAGCATTATTTCTTGTTTCTTTTGATTTTGTTCTTGTGTTTTTGCTAACATTCTTATAGACAAAATCGAAAAGTTGCTATTCACCCCCCCTCTAGCTAGGCGCCAAGGTCCCAACAAGTGGTATTAGAGCCCGGTTCATTTCGAAAGAACTCACCGTCAATCGGAACATCAAGATGGTGTTCCAAGAGGGATATAGCACCGCACGACCGCCATTCTTCGATGGCAACGACTTTGCATATTGGAAAGGTAGGATGATATATTATCTAATGAATGATATTAAGAATTGGTTTAGTATTGTAGATGGCTTTGAAGTGCTAATGAATGAGAGGGGAGAACCTCTTCCTATGAAGAATTGGTCAAAAAAAATTATGAGGAAAGCGCAAGCAAATGCAAAGGCTATAACAACTCTACAATGTGGTCTTTCAAAGGAGTAATTGAACAAAGTAGGACCATTCAAGACCGTAAAAGAGCTTTGGAAAAAGCTCATTGAGCTAAATGAGGGATCAAATGAATCAAGAAGAACTAAGAAGGATTTCTAGGTAGCGCAACTCCAATCCCTCACCATGAAGACAAACGAAACCGTAAGTTAATTGCACGGTAGAGTTAAAGAAATCATCAATGAGCTTCATGTGATAGATGAGAAATTGGAGAATAGAGATCTAGTAAGATATGTGCTTCAATCATTCCCTAGAACCACTCTATGGGCCTCAATGGTTGATGCCTATAAAGTCTCTAGGGATCTTTCTTTAGTAAATCTTGATGATTTATTTTGTGAATTTGAACTTCATAAGCAAGCTAATGTGTCTACTAAAGAAAAGGATATAGCTCTTGTTGTAGAAAAAGAAAGGTCTCATACTAAAGAAGGTCTCATACTCATCATCCGATTCGGTAGAATCAAGCGCTTCAATGGATAGTGATCAAGAGGCGTATATGATAAGGAAGATGAGAAAAGCTTTTAAAAGTTTTTCTAACAAATTCTATGGTAGGAAAAACTTAAGAAGTAAAAGTAAGGCAAGGAAGGTCATCATATGCTACAATTGCCATAAAGAAGGGCACATGAGGGATGAGTGCCCACTTTTGAAGAAAAAGGAAGAAAAGAAGGAGGAAAAGAAGAAGGATGAAAAGAAGAAAATAAAAGAAAAAGGCAAGAAGGCTACAAGTCTAAAGGCGACATGGGATGATCCTTAATCATCGGAAGAAGAAGAACACCACGTGTCTCATTTTGCGCTAATGGGAGTTGACAATGTTGGGTCAATCTATGATCCGGAGTGACCATGTATTTTGATGTTTGGACAAAGGGTTTAAGTTAGGTTTACCCTTGTGATTTAATATGTGTATGTAAGTGTGCAAGTTTGCAAGTTTACACATATTGATTTAGCTGGACGGCTTCGGTACGGTGAAGGGTGGCATGAAGACAAGCTGGAGGCTTGTGTGAGCTGAGGCCTGGAGTACTTAGGCTTGGTCTGTGATATACACGCCCGACCAAGTATTCAAACCCTAATACCCTGTATTGCAGCCGAGGCCTGGGGTAATTAGGCTTGGTCTGGGACATACGCGCTCAACCAAGTATTCCAAACCCTAATACCCTGCGGTGCAGCCGAGGCCCAGGGTACTTAGGCTTGGTCTGGGACGTACGCGCCCAACCAAGTATCCAAAACCCTAATACCCTGCGGTGCAGGCGAGGCCCAGGGTACTTAGGCTTGGTCTTGGACATACGGACCCGACCAAGTGTCTAGAACAAAGTTAGGAGGTCTCGGGACGCTCTGGATGCCCGATAGACGCAATCGACTCGGAAGCAGACGCAACTCGACCACATGAGAGCAAGCAAAGCATTACAGTAGCAACACAAGCCAGGTATACGCACACGCGAGGCAATAAAAAGAAAATTTTTTTGCTTTATTTTGCGTGGAGAAATACATACAGATATACATCCCAAAGAAACATAAAAATACAAGAAGAACATATGGTAGAAGGGAGGGTACCCCTCCACTTGGGCCTCTCTGCGCCATTACGACATTCTTTACACAAACACTGAACTCAAGTCCGCTCCCAGATAGCCCATAAACTGGGACCCGCACACTTAGGTCAGGCGAACTCCCTCCAACCGTGGTTACAATAAAGGTAGCCCGGTCTCTTGCTCGAGTCATCAGCGGCGGACGAAGATGGAGGCGGTACCACATTCCAAAGGCAGAAAAAGAGGAGGGGTGGAAGCCACTGCAATATCTCTCCGGAGCATATAAAGATGCAACTCCGGGCCGCAGCGACCGCTATTCTCTTCTAGGTCGAGAAAAGACACAAGGAGGAATCACCCTAGCAGAAGAGAGGGAACAACAGCCGAATATTCTCAACGAAAAGAAGAAAGAGAAAGACCAGCGGCTACCTCCCCTCCCCTCTTGGTGACGAGGCACCCCACAGACACCTTCATCTGCCTGAAGCTTGGAGGAAACGAGTAGCCGATGGTGAGTGGGGGACGCCGCCACAAGCCGACCACATAAGGTCTTTTCTGGACTCCTCAGATAACCCGGGAGTCCCACATCCTCCAGGATCTTCAGCGAGACCCTGGACATCATCTCCACCATGCTCCTCGGCAAAGATTTTTGCACAAAGGCCTCTACCCCTGTCAGGTCCCTCGGCCAAGAACACTACCTCACCTCCGGTTGCAGACATAGTGTACACAAACAAAGAAGAAAGGAAAAGCGAGCGATGTCGTCCTGCTATCAAAGAAGCAAGATGATAGGAGGGATGAAGAAGACGATGTCTCCCCTCCTCCTATTTATAATGATAGTTGTGGCTTCGTGCAGTTAATGTAGGGAGGATGCAATAATGCCAACAGACGCCGAAGCGTCGTTTCGACCGGCGCGGCCATACTACGCCTAAGAACCCGTGACTCTTAATGAATCTAATCAATAAGATCACGAATAATACGGAGGTGACGGTTCAGAAACCATCCGCGCACTCCAACAAGAAAGATCGGCTAGGACCAGCTGCAAACATAAATGCAGGGCACGAATATTTGACTTATAGAATCATCAAACGGGATCCACCACTAGAATCAACCTCGAAGACAATCAACTGTTGGTTAAGTACACACATAAAGGTACATCTTGCAAGGGTGCATGCCCAAGGAATAGGGAAAATGATTACACTAATTCAAAATCGCTACAACAGAACTTGTCCCTTGGGCAAACATCATACCTCGTGAGCTCGGAGCCTTGGGAGAAGACCTTTACCTAGCTTGGAGGGCATTTACAATCGCGGGTCAGCATCAAAAGGCAGGAGTTGCTCCTTCTTCAGCTTATCGATGGCCCCATGGAAGCCCTGCTGTAAGCGCTGCATTACCTGTCGACTACAATGGTATGGAACTCATCTGACTCCAGGAACTTCGCCTTGAAGCCCATCTCGGCCTCCTTGGTTGCTCGAAGAGTCAGGAGGTCGGCCTCAGCGGCCTCATAAGAACACCTCAGTCATGCCAACTCGGCAGCCATCTCCGCCTGCTCGGACAGAGCCTCTCAGAGCCTCTCCGAGGTGGCCCGCTCATCCGACCGAGCCTAAATCATGTCTTCCTCCAGGATAGATGTGCGGTCAGTGGCCATTAGGAGGTCAGACTCCATCTGGCCCGATAGCTTCTTCTCTCTCTCCTGGAGCTAATCTCTCTCCTACATCACCTGGAGAAGGTCATCGGTAGCCGGCATAACCTTCTCGGATGCCAAACGCTCCCAATGCCGGGAACTCCGAAGAACCTGCTCCTTGTCTTGCAAGAGCTTCCTTAGGTGCTCGATCTCTTTGCGAAGAGCTCTGCTGACGCCTGCCTGCATCACTCCTGCCCAATGCTCATGGTCAGCTGCAGCTTCCGCCCGTTAGGCTTGATAAAGTAAGGCCTCCACTTGGGTCCCGGAATACAGGCCCCAGCCAACTATTACGCAATCCTCAGCTGCCTACCATCGCACCAAAAGGTTAGCAGACGAGCAAGAAAACATCCAATGCAATAATAATTCGCACCTTCAGGAGTGTCTCCCGAAGACTGGCTAGCGGTCCAGCCGAGACTCGCACGACTACCCGTTCAATAGTGTTGGGGGTGTCACCTCGCCCCTCGGGCAATGGTGAACTCGAGCGAATGGGAAGTCGGTCGACGATTGGAGCTTCAGGTGGCACACTGGAGGGGTCGGAGTCATCCTCTTTGGAACTAGAAGTCCCCTGCGACAAAACCCCCTCGGTCGGAGTCTCCTTTAATTGCACCGAAGGGACAGATTGCGTGGAGGCCTCCAACGCTGCATCCAACCTCTCCCTTAGTCGATCTAGTTTCATCCGGTATTGAGTACACAACATCTCCTTACCCGTGGGAGAAGTGGCTGGGTCAAGGGAGCTGGAGGGAGGCACACGGATGACTGCCTCCGAAGCGGAGACTGACGGGGCATGTGCAGGAGCTACTCCCTCGGAGGATGGCGCCGCTTCCTAGGGCACCGGGGAAAGAGGGGAGGAGCTGGCAGAGCGCAGCTTTTTCCATTTAGGGCCCAAGCCCTTGGGAAGCCGTCTCTTCTGCCGACCAACGGACTGGACGGCGGGAGGAACACTAGGAAGGGTGGTCCCCTCAGGACGGACGATCCTCGAGGGAGAACCATCCCCAGAGGAAGGGTCCGTCGTGGGGTCCACCCAGTGAACGAAAGGCTTTTGGTTCACCACCGAGGGGGATGTAACAGTGGGTTCTACCCCCTCGAGTGAAACCATCCCCCGGGACGAGACCATCGTCCCCTTCGAGGACCCAGTAGGTGCAGGAGGTATGTCTGGAGCGGCCGGGGGAGGATTCAACACCTCCTTGTTGGCCTCCTCCCATCTGATAAGTCGACCCTTCACCTTGGCAAACATGACTTCCTCTACAATAGCCGAACAGAAAGAACATCAGTCAGAACTAATAGGCATGGAAGAAAAAGATGCAGCGTACCGAGGGTGAGGCTGATGCACGTCACTTTAGGGCTAAGACCTGCCCGATACATAAGTTCTTCACTCTGCACCAGCCCCAGGCCGCTGAATTCCAAACCAGAGAGAACCTGCCTAGCACGTTGATACGCCGAACTCTGAAGGAACCCCCTAGAGAAGGGGGCGTTGGCAAGTCCTCTATCCAACACAGAGGACTGAAGGGCAATGACGACAATCGAATAAAGAAGAACTTCTCCTTCCACCCTTTATGCGAGGAAGGTAACCCTCCTAAAAACCTATGACCTGATTAGGCAGCGAAGCTGATGACCCCTCTATACCCTATCGGAATGAAGAAAGAGTGGAAGAGATGAGGAGTCAAAGGAAGGTCAAAAAGCTTGAAGATGATGTACGCCTCTCCCATCTGAGCGAAGGCATTAGGAGCCATCTGGTGGAGGGGGATTGCGAAATAGGAGGTTATGTTCGTGAAGAAAGGAGGAATGGAAAAGCGGAGCCCGGACTTCTACCCTAAGAAGAAGATCAGCATTCCTGCAGGAGGCTCCGTAAGCGCCTGACCCACTCCAGGGATGGCCATCGCCATGTCGGCCGGGACGCCGTAGGCCTCGATGGTTGCCTGCAGAGCCTCTGACCTCACTCTCGAGGAGACAGACTCATACCATTCTGTGTGATAGTCCTCCATGATTCCTGAGGGGAAGACAAGAGGGAGAAAAACTACTTACGCGTAAAAGAAGCTTTACAGGAGAAGAAGACGAAGTGCACCCGGTCGCCGAGTCGGAAGTTGGCCTGACGTCTTCATCTTCCCCCTTTTATAATCAGGAAGATGCCTGGGCACAATGGGGGAGTGATGCGTGGGAAGCAAGAAACCACCACGCCCAGACAATCGATTGTCGCAAGCCAGCCATACCGGCGCACGATCGTAAGGACTCGTGGAGATGGTCGTTGGAACACGTGGCAATAAGGCATTCACACGAGCACCTTGTTGCCCTCGAAAAAGGGGTCACACGCCTTTATAACGAGGGGATAGGCGTCATTATAAGCCTTCGAGAGTCGGAGCAGTCTTTTTGAAAAAGATGAAATCACAAAAGGGGATTTCTAGGAACACAGGACGAAGATGATACGATCCAAGAGCCCTCCATAACTACTGCAGGAATAGTCAGGAAGGCGAAGGCCCGCGAGAGCTCAGCTTCTTCATCCAGGCACTAGTCCGATCAGTCAACCACACTTCCTTCGATCAGACTTAAAGGGAGGGACTTGTGATAGGGTTGAATGAGCCTTGGCCAGAACGAGGGATGAAGAAGCTACGAGACACAATACGTCGGGTCGAGATAACCCCCCTTCCCGGGCCCCGGGACTCACCGCGGGCGACTTACCCGGGAAGGCCAGCGGAAGATCCCTCTCGGGAATACCCTAGGAGGATAGGCCCGAGAGCACCTCGGGAATTGAGGCACCCGAAGACCCTGAGCTCACCTCGGGAGGTGGAGTCCCTGCAATAACTCACCTCAGGTACTGACCCTCCTGCGATACGGATAAGCATCCCCGTTAGAAGAGGTCTTCGCGACCCTTAAATAACGCAACGGGTGGTAGCAAGATAACGGTGCAGACCGTTTCAACGGATATCTCGTAACCGTCTAAAGGGGAGGGGGATGTGGCTGAAGCTCCGGAGTTGTGGCACGAATCAAGGGGCACGTCTAGTCTGTCACCATCGGTATAAAAGGTAGTCCAACCCCTCCGATAAGGAGGTTATGCTCTCTAAACTCTCCCTATTTTGATACTTTCTTACTACCTCTACTTCTCGAACGATAGATTGACTTGAGCGTCGGAGTGGACTCCGTCGGACCCCCGTCGGCGTGGCCCCTAACGCTTGTGTTAACCTCGCAGGAGCCTAAGTTCCTCTCTGACATAGTAACTACCACATAGGCGGAACCTCGGTGACTGACTATCGTCGACAACTTCTTTCGGAATACAGGCATTGTCAAGGAATGAAAACGGTGTGAACCTGACATGGAAACTAATTCAGGATATAAATTTCTGATCGGAGATTTAATTTCTCTCCTTGAAATCTCTAAAAAATAAATTATATACTTATATGAATGCATGATCTTTGTTATAATCAGTATGGATATTTTTTTAATTGATATCAAATATTTACAAATTAAATCGGACGACTAATTTTATGATCCCATGAGAAATTTTTCACCGATTCTCTAAAGAGTGATGATAGGGAGAGTAAATTTGGGAGAGTGAATGGGAGAATGAATGACGTGGTAGTTATTGTATACACGTCCGATCGACGATCGAACACCACCGGCGGCCGACGATCCTGACGAGTTCACCGTCCTCCCAAGGTATAGTTTGATTCGGAACGACAATCAGAAGCCGCCGGTGATGTCCGATCGTCGATCGAACATGTACACATTAACTGGACGTCATTCACTATCCCATTCACTCTCCTAAATTCACTCTACCAATCATTACTCTTCTCTAAAATAATTCGTCAGCATTAGCAGCTGACGACGTCTTTTTAATTCAACATTAAAAATAATTCATCCTTTACTTCTCTTTTATTATTTCACGTCTCTTGTAGTTCTAGATTTTACAAAATAAATTAATTATTAGTTTCGTGAACATCAAGTCGTGGTCTACATTCTTATCATCTTCTTTGTCTGAATTATCATGTCGGAAGAGTTTGCGGCCACCGAAGTCGACATGTATCGGATCCCATCGCCGGAGCTCCGAGTTATCACCAGCTACCAAGTCTCTCCGCCGCCAGGAACAGTAGGCGACTCCACCTTGTCCCTCACCTACCTCGACTTGCTTTGGCTGGGAGCCGGGTCGGTAGAACGCGTCTTCTTCTACCCCCTCGCGGTCTCCGCCTCCCACTTCGTCCACTCCGTAGTCCCCGCCCTCGAGTCCTCCCTCTCCGTTGCTCTCCGCAACTTCTACCCACTCGCCGGCAAGATCCGCCACTCCGCCGCCCGCGCCGACGGCTACGAGCTCCACTACGCCGACGGTGATTCTGTTCCTTTCACCGTCGCCGAGTACAGCGGCGACTTCGACTATCTCTCCGGCGACCACCCCCGCCCCTTCAACGACCTTCTTCCCCTGCTCCCCGAGCTTCCGCAGTCCAGCACTGACGGCGACGGGCTCCGGCTGCTGGCTGTGCAGGCGACGCTCTTCCCGGAGCGCGGCATCGCGATCGGCATCACCGTGCACCACGCCGCATGCGACGGCTCGAGCACGATTCGGTTCTTGTCCGCGTGGGCCACCGCGTGCGCAGGGGCCGGAGAGGCGCCGCCGCCATTGATCGACAGGAGTATGATTTCAGATCCCGACGATCTCTACTCTTTCTTCTACAATGGAATGGTGAAGGGAGAATCCGTCCAGACGATGTTGCACCAGAAAGCGCCGCCGGACGCCGTCCTCGAAACCTTCACCATCGGAAAAAATCAGATCCAGAAATTAAAAAGGTTAGTGACTCAAAGCGGCGACCTTTCTTTTCGCTGCTCCACCCTCGTCGTGGCCTTCGCCTACGTGTGGGTTTGCCACGTCAAAGCACGGCTGCCGGAATCAAACGACAAGCGCGTCATAATGGGATTCGCCGGCGACCTCAGAGCAAGGCTGAAGCCGCCGATCCCGGCGCCGTACTTCGGTAACTGCATCAGCGGCGCCCTCATGGAGACAAAGGCCGGCGAACTCACCAAGGAAAACGCAGTATTGGCGGCGGCGAGGCTGATCGGGGAAGCGATTGAGGCGTTCAAAGAGGAACCTTTTAAGGACGTCCAGAAGTGGCCGGAGTTGAGCAAGACTCTGGGCGAAGCGGACATCTTCAGCGTCGCCGGATCGCCGACCTTTAAGGTGTACGAGGTGGATTTCGGATGGGGGAGGCCGAAGAAAGTGGAGATAACGTCGATCGCGAAGACCGGCGCGATGGCGGTAGCGGAGAGCCGGGAGGAGGAAGGCGGCGTGGAGATCGGATTGGTAAAGCCCAAGGCGGAGATGGCGATGTTCGAGAAGCACTTCCACGACGGCCTCAAAACGATCCCCTGATCCATTCAAACACGCCGTTCGATCAAGAATTTCTAAATCAGACAGCCGTATGAATTTTAAGCAATTCCAAACATTTTCCGATATTCCGATAATATATAATTTCGTCGTGATTTTCTTAATAAAATTATGCGGTTGAATTCTATTTTGTTTTCAGCACGTCGAAGCAAATAAAGTCAACTTTTGCCATCCTCCCAAGTCAATTACTGAAAAATAAAAAATAACCAAATTTTTATTTAAAAGTTGGCCATTTTGCTGTCATCATCCTTCTGTTTTTGCATAAAGACATTCCATTTTAGCGGAGCTATGAAGCCTCTCAGTTCACAAAAAATCATTTTAATTCATATAAAGGGAGTAGGAATTGAGAAATAGTCATTTATGTTTTTAGGTACACGGTGTGCCTACTCCTTGAAAATCCCAGTGGTTAGGCACCCGGGAGGGGAGAAGACAAAGGGTCGAGAATTCTCTATTAGACAGTTTCTCTATATCTTTTCAAGTTTATAATGATCCTATTTATACAATTCAACTCTTACATGGTATTTTAAATCCAAAATATTATATATTATATGAAATTTCAAAAATTTCACAACTTTACGACTTAACCTGTCCAACACGTGATTAGGTCGTGACACGGAGCGTGCTCGTGCCAACTAGAGATGGAAATAGGTCAGACGGTCTGTCAGGGGCCTGTGGCCTGTATTTGGCCTGGCCTGGCCTGACCTGTTAAAAATTAAAATAATAAACATGCCCTTTTGAAAGTCTGTTTTTCTTATCAGGCCAGGTCCAAGCTCAATATAAAACCTATAAAGTCTGACAGGCCGGCCTGGGCCTGTTAAATATGTATTCTATAAATTACCAAATGTCAAAATATAAAAGTTTCGATCCCTGAACTCCTGCCCAAGCCAATACTTATCTACACCCACCTAACCAACAGATCACAAGTCTTTGATTTTTTTTATCCAAAATCAGAATATCTGTATCTATCATGTTTTCGAATTAAATTACAAGTTTTGTAAACAGGCCACAGGTCAGGCCAAGCTATTGAACATGCCAGACTCAGGCCTAGAATAAAGTTGTAACAGGCCACAGGGCAGGCTCAGGCCTGTTTGCTATTATACAGGTATAACCTGTTAAGATGAAAGTCTGACCTGGTCCTGACCTGTTTTCATTCCTAGTGCCAACAAAACCGATCACAGTTAGACCGTGACGGTGGGCACAACTATGACAAGGTCGTGCCTGCTTCCATAATCGCTACATAGCGGAGCATGATCTAGCCATGCTACTCACCACGGGCGTGACTAACATGACCCGTATAAGCTATCTCCGATGCTAATTAAGATTATTCATCACGGTCGCTTGACGCCATTATCAAGTAAGACATATTCTTCAAATAATCCATTCATGATCTTTTATGGCCAAGCAGTAGAGTATTAAATTATTAATGTGTGTCTGACTAAATGAGTTGAAAATATTCAAAATTTCATTTTAGGCCATTATTATGTGTACTATTTACTCGTAGTTGTAAATTATCAATTTATAACCTTTTGTCCATTACGGTGTTGTAAATTATTAATTACTCATGGTTGTAAATGCTAAATTTGTAAATTTTTGTTCATTAAGATGTTTTGGCAAAACATATTTTAATTGACTAAGATTAATTAAATTGACGACATGAGGTCATGATTGAATTCTCGAAGAATACTAAATTAAAGGGGCATTTGGTTTACAATAATAGAGAGTAGGGACGGGAGTCGATGATAATAATTTCTATTGATACTATTTAGTCCATGTAATAAAAATAAATGAATCATTCTCTTCTTTTTATTCCTTACTCTTCCCTCATCAATCAAACTTCTTAATTATTCATTTATTTTCATATATCCAAAAACACTCTTTTTTTAATTTCATTTTTTCATTTTAATTTCTCGTTTTACATTCTCTCATTTTACTTTCTCATTCTACATCTCTTATTACATTCTTTTTCTACATTTTTAAATTTCTCTTTACCCATCTTTTATTTTCTTTTTCTATATATTTATTATTTTCTCTTACTACGTACATCTCTTATTATAATTTTTTCTTTCTACATATTTTATATCACCTTCTCTCATAACTTATTTATCTCATTTTCTCTCTCCACATTCTCTATATCACTTTCCCTCTTAGAGCATCTGCATTCGTACATTATAACGTTCGATGAACGCACGCAACACGTTCACACCAATGTGGCGTCAGCATTTAAACACTGACACGATGAACATGTTCAATTGTTTGAACGCGTTAAAAACGACGTCAAGGGGCATCCCCAATCAATTGGGGGCTACCCCAATCGATTGGGTCAGACCCAATCGATTGAACCTCCCAATCGATTGGGGATAGCCCCAGGGCAGCCCCCAATATGTCCCTAATCGATTGGGCAAGGAAATTTCTTAGATTACCCAATCCCCAATCAATTGGGGGATGTTCCCAATTGATCGAGGCTTATTTTAATATATGTCGCGGCGTCTCAAATTGATTCGGGGATCAATTCAAGATGTAATATCGGCTAGGTAACGACTAGTAAATTTACACAACAGTCACCTAACGACTATTTTAATAAAAAATTAAAATTTCATCTATAAATACTCATCACCTTACACAGCTCATTTCAATCTTCAAACACCTCCCTCCCTCTCTCTCAAAATCTCCTCTCTACTATTTTTCTCCAAAATAGATGAAAATAATAAGGTATTTTTAGAAAATTTTTAGAAAATACTTCTTCCCAAAATTCCCAAATACCACCAAATTATCTATATTTTTCATATCCTCCAAATTATCAACATAATTCATACCTACCAAATAACCCATATGATCCATATCTACTAAATTATCCATATAATCCATATCCATAAAATTATCCATCTAATCCACTTGCAACCGACATGCCTTTTACATCTTCAATGAAAAGTGATCTATTTACTTCGACTTTTATTCCAGAGACTCAACTGTCTGACCATGAATCTCCAATTGAAGTGGTTGATTTAGAGAAGGTGGATTCTGGTACTGCAGGTTGAAGAAAACGATCAACATAGAGTAAGGTTGAAGACGAGGTTTTAGCGAGATCATTTGTCACTATCAACGATGATCCAATCACCGACAATGATCAGAAGGTGAATGCTTTCTAGAGTCGTGTTGCAAGCTACTACAATAAGAATCATCCTCAAGGTACACCCAATATAAATGTAAGTATCATACGATCGCACTAGCATAATACCAACTAAAAAAAGGTATATAACTTCAACGCAAATTATAATAGTATTTATAGTGCATATTGTAGCAGCCACAATGATGAGGATATATTGCGGCTTGCGTATGAAAAATATCGTGAGGATAATAACAACATTACATTTAATCTCCAGCATGTATGAAGAATCATAAAACACCGTTCAATGTTTACTCCATGTAGTCCGTTGATCACCTTGTTGACACGAAGAAGGCAAGAATCTCATAGTCGGGAGTAAGCAACACTTCATTTAACCAAGATGCTAGTCTATATGTAGACCTAAACAAAGAAGAAACTCGCCCAATGAATCAAAAGAAAATAAAAAGAAAGGAAAAAGGCAAAATGAAATCAGACATTGAAGGTATGACAATAAATTTGGACAATATATTTGCAAAGTTTACTGAGTACACAAGCATAAAAATAGTTAAAGTTAGAATGAAACAAAAGCAATTCGAAGTTATGTAGATAAAAGGAGAAGTTGTTGAAATGAAAGCAAATGTTGCCTTAGTCAAAGTTCAACTAAAGGAATACGCAATCCTTTCGAAAGATACTTCGTAAATGACAGAGGAGCAACTTATCATCCATGAACATCTATGTCAAGTGATTAGGTGAAGATGAAATATGTAATTTTTATTTATTATAATTTTTAATTATTATACGTTTTCAATTAATATTATTTTTGATCATTGTCCTTTTTAATTAATATAATTTTCTATTATTTAGCTTTTTCAATTCATTTACAATTTCTGATCAATTAATATAACTGTTGCAAACTAGCTATTGGAATATAGTCATTGCAATATAACTATTGTAATATAGCTACTGGAATATAGTCATTGACAAGAAAAAAATAAACAAACACCTTGTGCTCTATAATCATCATTCTAAGAACATACTAGCTCTGAATTCGTTTCCTCCAAAATGTCTCAATCTTCAAGTAGCACCTGCTCGACTCGACAAGTGAAGATGAAGTCAATTTTCAAATTGTTGACGAAGGTTATAATCCAGAGAATGAGCTAATGTCATTGATACTTCAATAAAACTAACAAATAGTTGAAGCATATCAAATTAATAACAAAATGCGGCAAAAAAAAAGGTTCATTCAAAAAAATCGTGAAGCTGGGCATGCGAGACTCTTCAATGATTATTTCTTCGCAAACCCAGTGTATCCAAATCAAATATTTTGAAGACAATTTTGCATGCGAAGAAATTTATTTTGTTGCATAGTGAATACACTTGAGAGTCGTTCATCGTATTTTAAGCAGAGGGATAATGCTGCGAGAAGAAAAGACTTAGCACCACTACAAAGATGCACGGTTGCGATTCGCCAATTGGCTTATGGAGTCCCAGCCGACCATCTTGACGAGTACCTGCGCATGGGTGAATCAACCACCATAAAGTGTTTTTTCAAGTTCTGCGTTTATGTGGTTGAACTCTTTGGTGATCAATATTTGAGAAGGCTGAATGTTGATTATGTTCAACGCCTTCTTCAATTGCATGATGAGAGACACACCTTCCCTGGAATGTTAGACTGTCTTGATTACATGCATTGGGAATGGAAAAATTATCCAGTTGCTTGGATAGGCCAATTTATAAGAGGTCATGGATCATCAACAATCATGCTTGAAATGCTTATGTCTCAAGACTTGTGGATATGACATGCATTATTTGGTGTTGGAGGTTCACGTAATGATCTTAATGTGTTGTACGAATCCCTCATATTCAATAGCGTCTTGCAAGAAAATGTCCTGGAGATTAATTTCATAGTCAACAGAACACAATATAAGAAGGGATATTATCTAATAGATGAAATATATCCGGAATGGGTTACTTTCGCGAAGGCTTTTTCTTGCCCGAAAGATCCCAAGAAGATGTTGTTTAAGGAAAGATAAGAAAATGCAAGAAAAGATGTTGAACGAGCATTTGGGGTGCTCCAAGCTCGATAAGCAATTGTTAGAGATCCAACTCATTATTGATATATAAAAAATTAAAATATATTATGTTAGCATGCATTATTTTGCATATATAACATGATTGTGAAAGATGAGGGAATCACATGATAAATTGGTACAACAATAAAGATGACGACCCCACATAATTCATACAGGACTCAAACCGAGGATTTTATAATTATCTTCGGATAAATTCCGAACTACGTAACAGTTATGTGCATTATCAACTTCGTGCCAACTTAGTTGAACATATTTGATCATAACATAACAACAACTTTGAATTTGTATTTTATAGTTTCGTTTTATGTTTAATTTATATGTTATTTTTTTAATTTTATGTCAGTGTGATTTTTTTATGTTGTATTTTTTCATTTCAAATTTATAATAATATTTTAATTTTAAATAAATGACACTTATAAAATAAGAAAAAATTATTTTACATAATAAATATATTTAAAATTATGATTATTATTTATTTTAAATAATAATCATTTAAATTTCATAAATGAAATTGAAATTTTATTTATTTAATATAAATAAAAATAAAGACATGATAGAATTAATATATTAATATAATGTGTATGTAGCATGTATACCCTATAAATAATGAATATTAATGTTAAAACGAATGTGAGAGAATGAAGGTATTAATATAATATATATATGTCACATGTGGACTTCATACTTTTTGATGAGGTGGTGAGTGTTAGAATCGGTTATAATCAATGTGGTTGCTCTTACCTCTTTTATCATAATTTATCTCTCTTTATTTTTTTCACTTTCTCTCTATATTTCTATATCGCTTTTTCTATTTACCTTTTTTTTATTGTATTTTATTTCTCTACATATCTCTTATTTTCTTTCAACCTTGATCTCTCATTTGCTCTCTACCTCTCTATTTAATTTTCTCTCTATATATTTTATAATGATTCGTCCCTCTTTTTTTTTATCACATTTTCTCTCTAGTTATCTTATCTTAATTTTCTCTCTTTACCTTTAATCTTCATTTTCTCTATAATCATATTTTTTTCTTACTTTTTTAATTTTTTTATTTCTCTTCTCATAATTTCTCTATATATTTTTTTACGCTATCTCTCAATCTATTTTATTTTACTTTTTTTTTATTTCGTAATAATAAGGTTCTCATTTATCAAGTTTGGTTGTATTTGTCAAGGAAAAAAATATTGCAAGGACCAACATTTCAAGCCTTGGTTTTCAGAGCATTAGACAAATCTATATCACAAGAATATCATCTTCCTACATTTGGTTTGGTATAACGGTAAAATATTTAAAGAATAAATAAGAGGATCAAAGAATGATTAGAAGCTCTAATAAATAATTAAGCAAATTTAAGATTTAATGCGATGTAATATAGGAAATTTTTGTAGGCTTAAGTCTATATGAGTGGACTCAATCTGATTAAAATGATATGAGTGACCTTAATCTATATAAAATGGGCTTACACTTGATTAACACACAAAACTAATTATCATTAAGGAACTAAATTCCAATTAAGTGATCTAATAATTAATTGCATTTAAAGGGGGTTTGGATTAAATTGATGTTGATTAAATGTGTAGATCCTATAACCCTATTCATCGAGATTAATGTGCTCTTAATGATTGATGGACTTTAAGGGGATGTGCCCTATAGGATGGGCCCATGATATATAAAGGAGGAATCTTACCCAATTAGGCATCTTGTTGAATCAAGAGGGTTTAACTTCTTCTTCCTCCTCTCCTATCTTCCCTTGAGAAGGTGTTAGATTGCCTCCCATTCCTATAGAAGGTCATTCTGCGCTTGCAAGAACTCTGGCGATAAGTAAGAATAATGACCAATGTGATGGATTCAGGTTAAGTCATTTTGCTGCATTGGTTTTCCAATTTCTATCCATTGTAGCTTTGTGCATGGTGATAAGTAGATCACTAGATGCATCCTTTGATTGTTTTGATGTATTTACAGTCTTTACAATTGGCATCACAACTTAGGATTAGTTTATCATCATGTTTTAAAGTGTAAGGATTATTTCGATGTTTGGACAAACACTCATCAATTTTTGTACCAAATTCTATTGTCGAAGAGAAAATTGATGTGTATTCGTTGAATATAGCAATTCATAGGCTAGGGTTTATTGGATTTCAAGTTTTTCACATTATTGGAGAAGAACATGAAATGAGGGTTTTTGGCTATCATGAGGGAGAAATATGTTGGTGCAGTTTGCACTCATAATCAAACTCTGGTTTTAATGTATGACAAATGGTTAAAATTATATGTTATGTTTGTCTAACCATTTTATCAAATATGCAGAATTGAAAAGTTTAAGACCTGATACCAAGCTAAAACCCAAGTAGGTTGATACCCGGCAAGAAGTCCAGTTGGGTCCACAAGACCTAATAAGCTAAAGGCCAAGTAGGTTGATACCTGATAGGAAGTCCAACTAGGTCAACAGAACTTGACAGCTGGTTGAAGTTGAGATGTGACATCTAGCAGAAGTCTAGATGGGACATCTATCAGAAAGATCTTGTTGGTCAAAGAAGTGGTAAGTAAAGGTAAATCACTGGAGGAGAGAAATACAGTAAGGATGAGTCCCGGTGGGACTATAGGCGCGGATCAGCTTAGAGTCATTTCAGATGTAAAAGTTGAGATCATGACTAGATATTGATCTTGGGAAGACAAGATCTAATTAATAATAATTTTTTATAACTATGCTAACTTTGTTTTGTAGGTTATATTTTATTTTGTGGACTAAAAGAGTTTGTAGGGCCAAATTGCAAAAAGAAAGTCTTGGATGAAAAGTATTTGAGACACCTCAGGTTGGACCTAAGGCACCTCAGTTCTCACTGGATCTTGGTCTTGGGAAGACAAAATCTAATTAATAATCATTTTTATAACTATGCCAACTTTCTTTTGCATGTTATATTTTATTTTGTGGACTAAAAGAGTTTGTAGTGTTGATGCAGTCTGACATTGATTGTTGTTTTGATGTTGACACCGATTTTAATTTAGGTTGATTAGATGATTATGATTAAGTCCTGGTCGGGGACAGGGCTTTGGATGAATGTGAAAAGTCCTAACTTGGAGGGTTAGGTGTAGAAAAGTCCTAGCTTGGAGGGATAGGTGCGAAAAGTCCTAACTTGGAGGGTTAGGTGTGGAAAAGTCCTAACTTGGAGGGTTAGGTGTGGAAAAGTCCTAGCTTGGAGGGCTAGGTGTAAAAATTCCTAACTCGGAGGGTTAGGTGGTTGAAACCCTGGCTTGGAGGGTCAGGTCCTAGCTTGGAGGGCTAGGTTGATAAAACTCTGGCTTGGAGGGTCAGGTCCTAGCTTGGAGGGCTAGGTTGAAGTCCCGGTGAGTGAGATTGGGCATGGAGTCTTGGTCCGGGGGACTGAGCATGAGTCAGGGGAGGCTGGGAGCCAGTTCTCTTGACTTAGAGTGGGTTTGGCCTTGACTGGATCGGTCTGGTGACCGATCAGGAAAGTTGGCACGGAGTTCCCTCGTGGATCGGTCTGGTGACCGATCCAGAAATGTCTGATCGGTCTGGTGACCGATCAGGGAACATACGGTGACCATGGGAAACCTACTGATCGGCTCCTGATCAGTCTGGTGGCCGATCAGGGAACATAGAATGAGTTTGGAAAACTTTCTATGCGGCTCCTGATTGGTCAGGTGACCGATCAGGGATACTATTCAGATCGTTCTGGTGAACGATCAAATGTCGCGAGTTTCTCACTATGACCGATCAGGATGCATCCTGATCGGTCTGAGCATGTCCTGATCGGTTTGGTGACCGATCAGGAGGTTTGGACTGCGAAGCTGGGAAATCACCCTGCAAAGGGATGGATCGGTCTGGTGACTGATCCATGACTTGGGAACGGTCTGGTGATCGATCCCGGAGATGTCGCAATTTCTGATTACACATTGGGGACCGATCAGGATGGAGCCTGATCGGTCTGAACCCAGCCTGATCAGTCTGGTGACCAATCAGGAGCCACTCTGATCGGTCTGGTGACCGATCAGTAGCAGGCAGCTTTAATTCAAAAACGCTGTTAGAGCTCTGATTTCGTCTGTTTCTCTGTTGATTCTCTACTAATTTCTGTTCCTAACTACTGATTGTTGATATTCTGTTGATTTGCTGAGCTAATGAGCTGCTAAGTGTGCAGGTAACTCAGGTTTACTTCAAGGGAGTCAAACTGAGGCTTTTGCTACGTCAGTTTGGGCAGGTTTCCATCTCAGGTTACAACGGATGCTAGCGCTGCTGGAGCTGCTGACTGGAGCTCATCTGAGGGAAGCTCAGGGAGTCCAGGAGAGCTCAGTGGTAGGTGAGCAGTTGCAGGTGAGCTTCTGGGAGCTGCAGAGAGGTGGCTGTGACTTGGCGATCAGTGGGAGAGGCTTAAGGGCTTGGTAGCGATGAAGCCTCAGGGAGACTTGATCATTTCTTGCGACATCTCTTGTTCTGCTCTTGCGACAACTCTGATCTGTTGAACATCACTCTGAATCTTGAAGCAACCTGTTGTTACTTGAGCACTTGGGAAGAAGAAACAAGAAGCTTGGTGAGTCCATCAGCAAGAAGACACGAAGAAGGGAGTTTTTACGTGAGATCTGTGCTGAGTGGAGCTCGGTGAGGAGTTTGCTTGTGTTCTTGAGGTTCTAAGTGCTCAGTAAGATTTCTTCTTGTGTTTCCTGTACTTAATACTTTATTCATCTTGAAACGCTGTGGAGAGATTACTCCACCGAGAAGGAGGTTGCTTTCTATCCGAAGTTTTCGGGGCTTGATCTGCCGACGATAAAGGGATCGCCCACCTTAAGGGCACGCCAAGGAGTAGGGGCAAGTTATCCCCGAACCTTGTAAATCCTCTTTGTTAGCGTTTTCGTCTGCCTTTCATTTCTGCACTTTGTTTTTGCTGTTATACTCTGTATTGCTTCCGCTGTGCTACTAACCCTAAGTGCAGAAGATCAAAAGTGAAAGCCATTTTTGTGTCAGGCTATATTCACCCCCCCCTCTCTAGCCATCCAAGATCCAACATGTAGGGCCAAATTGCAAAAAGAAGACTTCTGATGAAAAGTATTCGAGGCACCTTTGGTGGCCTCAGTTCACACTGGAGGCGCCCTGGATGGCTGAGGGCGCCTCTACATGGATAAGCAGCGAAGATTAGATTTCAGCATTGGAGGCGCCTTGGCTGGGATCTGAGGTATCTCAGTTCAGACTAGAGGCGCCTTAGATGGTATTGAAGGCGCCTTTGAGAGGATAAAGTGCGCAAAAATCGTATCTAATCGAACCTTGAGAAGAAAGACACCTTAGTTAGGAGCCAAGGCACCCTCAACATCCCTTATAAGGAGGGTTTGAGTACTCATTCTATAACAACTTCTTCACAACTTTTGATCTTTTTGCTACTTTGTCTTCATGTTGTCACTATATTATCTGTTAAATACTGAATTTTTAAAGGGTCTCTGTGTAAATTAGGGACCTAGTTGTGAATAGCGGAAATTGGAGGGCCTTTTTGTAAAATACCAAAACAAATATAAGCCCTAAAATCCTCCCCGATTCATTTGTTCTCCCCCTGTGTTTGTTCCTCGACGCCGAACCCACGCCGCACAAGCGGTTCCACTCCGACGCCGCAACCCCCTCAGACCTTTCTCCTCCTTTATCTTCTCCTCGCGCGAACAAGCCGGCTAAAGCCTTCCCTCGCGTGGAGCCTTAGCCGAGTCTCTCCTCGCGCCGTTGCTGCGCGCAAACCCTAAATTGTAGCCCCTATCTCTTGCGATTCTGTTCTCGTGCGAGCACGCGACGACGACGTTTCCTTCCCTCAGCCATCGCCGGAGAATTCCAGGTCATCTTGGTTAGTTTCTCCCTCATGCAAACTAACCGACGCCACCTCTCCTCCTCATCGCCGGCGTAGGAACTAGGTAAGGTCCCGTGGTTGTAAAGCTTTGAGTTCCGTTGTTGTATCTTCTTGATTTGTTTTCAACAGTGTTTCAAATTTCGATTTGTTTTGTTTGTGTTGGGGCAGGATTTGAATTCATCATCCTTGTATCCTTTGCTATTGTGTTTGTTTTTCCCTGTCCAGTTGCTGATTTTAGGTTTTGGTCGGCGATTAACAGGTAAGGGCAGTTTGGTTTAGTTTATATTCTTTAGTGTCAATTTGTTGGATGTATTTAGGTCAGTTTGATTTATACTTTGTGTTAGGGGATGTCCTGATCAGTAAAGGCTAATGGTCATATGGTGTTTTGCTAAGTTGTTGTTGCTGTGGGTGTTCAGGTTGCCGTGAGCTACCATGGGGTTGGGGTGAGTGAGCTTAAATTGTGTTGATCTTTTGGAAGTTAATAGATACATTATGGAATGGTAAGTTTAGTTTTGAACTACGATTAGGTTGGTTCCTAATTAGTCAACTTGAGGCTAGAACGAATTAGATCTAATTTGGGATTTATACACCGTGAGGTTCATTCGGCGTGTTGTTGTTTGGGTTTAATTTGTAGTTGTGGATTGGGTAGATTGGGTATTTAACCCTTAGCCTAATTTTAGATAAATTAGGTTAAGAAATACTCAGGCTTGTTTAGAGTAAATTAAATAGGTATTATAGTTAGGATTTATCCTAATCATGTTTAGTATTTTATTTGGTTAATTTATTTAATGGTATAAATAGCTAAATTTAGTCCTTGACACAGGATTTTGATTTAGACTTGTTCAGTTGATCGTGGGAGATTAATTCGGACACGTTCTACAAATATAAGGCGGGTACTTCTCCTTTGTACTCGAGTAGTTCTTTTACCTTAAAGCATAACTAGTTTATGTCTTATAGGTTGCTTGACCTTGTTCTGTGTCGTTTGTTATTTAAACATCGCCGTTGAGACTTACTCTTCGTTGATCTTCGAGTATTCCAAATTTCGTTTCTATACAGTCCTTTGTTGATTTTCCGTTCTGTAAAGTACCGCTTGTACGCGAGTACTTAGAAGTCCATTAAATACAGATAGGTTTATTTGGCATTAGAAATACCCTACCCAGTAGTGTAGGTGCATGATCGTTGGTTTTCGATTTCTGGATGGTTGTATTGATGCATCGTATACTTGTTGGATTTTGTGGATTTTGTTGCATTGTTGTTTCTTCGATTGTTTGTGCATCGTATACCATATACCATACTTGCACGTTGCATACTAACTGTAGGATCGATGCACGTGAGAGGGGGGGGGGTGAATCACGTGACTTTTTAAAAAATTAGAGCGCTTTAAAAAGCGTGCACAGCGGAAAAAATAAAACACGAACGAAAAACCAATACAAACGACACAGGTAGTTTTACTTCGTTCGGAGCCTTCGGCGACTCCTACTCGAAGGCCCAGGTCCCTCGGACCTTTCCGTTGGGCAATCCACTAAAACTCTCTACCGGTCAACCCCGATAGAGTAGGCGAGTACAAAAGAATTGAAAGTGCGACAACCCCACACTTTCAAGTAATTAGATGCAATAAAATATATTAAAAAAAATTACGCTCTTCTTTTTACCGACGTCCGGAGTAGGTCGACTCTTTCGGGGCAGCAGGACGTCGTCGGCTCGAGGTGAAGCGTTTTCGGAGCAAGGCGCGAGCGTAGAAGAACTTTGAGGCGTTGGAAGAATTGTTATACAAAGCATGGGGTCGAGGGCCCTTTATATAGGGCCTGGGGGCGCCCGGGACGTCGGGGGCGCCCCCACGTGGCCTCTGATCCGCAGAGCTCTCGGTCGCGTCTGATCCTCTGGATCCGCTTTGACTGGGGCGCCCGGATTGACCGGTCAAAGCCTTATCTCCTCGGCTTCGCAAGGGCGCGGGTTCGGGTTGCGCATGGGGGAGCCCGCAGCGCAGGGGGCGCCCGGGAGCACGGGGGCGCCCGACCCAGCGTGTATTCGGCCCAGCTTGACTTTACTTGTTTTGTATGCACCTTGGGGGCGCCCGGGACACTCCGGGCGCCCTACTCAGCTACTACCTCACTCCTTTGAGGCTATCTGAGCTGCAGACACTCCTTCCTTTGGTCCTGCATCCAGGGTTAGTCCAAAACACAATAAAACACAGTGTTAGATTATACAGCCTTAGCTGTCTTGGTTCTGACTTTAGTCTCCGAAATGGAGCCCTAGGTCGAACCGACGCCTACTGTTCCCTCGACGGGGAACGCGTCCTCTCCTACTCCTCCAGTGACTTACCTCACTTACCCTTTGTGCAGCTTTACTTGACTTCTTGACCACCAGGACTTCCTGCCAAGGCTCAACCACCCTGGTCTTCCTACCAAGTCTCAACCAACTTGGTTTTCAGCCAGTTGTCAGGTCCCGCGGACCCAACTGGACTTCCCGCCAGGACTCAACCTTCCTGGACTTCAGCCTGGTGTCTGGTCCTAAGTCTTTCAACCCTGCACACTTAGTAAAGAGGTTAAAAACCAACAACCCTAACTTTAACCACTTTGTCATACATCAAAACCTGAGTTTGACCGTTAGTGCAAACTGCACCAACAATCTCCCCCTTTTTGATGTATTGACAACTCAGGTTAAAGTTAGAAAAACAGCAGATATGAACTTGCATAAACATGCAAATAATATAACACAAGCATAGGTATGACAGTTGCAACACACAAGAAAGCAGAGGTAAATAAATGTGAAATAAGCATGCTGTTTGCAATTTTCTAACCCTTTTACCCTACTCTCCCCCTTTGTCATTCATCAAAAAAGATATAAGCATAACAAGTTTAAGGGAGTAGAAATATAGGCTATGTGTTAGAAAAGAACTAGTCTTAAATCTATTAACTTTAGCTTTCAAAAGAAATTTTCTTTCAAAAAAAAGATTTTTTTTTCAGAAAATATAATATCAATCTTAATAAAAAAAATATTTTTAGGGATCAACTTTTATCAAAATTTTCAAATGTGTTTTGTCAAAAATGACATTTTGAAAAAGTATTTTGACCTCTGCTCCCCCTGGACCAAGTAATGATTGTGATCCTTTTTCATGTGTCTAACCCTAGTTACTGACTAACTATCTAGATGATAGTAGTGTTCACTGGGTTAGTCAAGTCAAGTAATAATGTCTAGCTCAGATTTTAGTGCAAGACTACTTGACTTGATTACTGTAATGTTGGTATTTTACGCCCAGACTTACTGTGATGCACTGACTTAAGCATTCGGAAGTCCAGGCAGTCCTATGCATCTCACAACCGTTCTATATTTTTGCAAACACAAACAAGTTAATCTTAATGTGTTTTGTGAGATGCGGCTACCTAAATCTATAGGTTTATGCAATTCTAGGGGTCAAGCTTAGGCTAAGTCTGCCAGTTTTGAAGATCAAATTTTGAAAGACAATAAAGTTCTTGAAAAACAAGTTTGAAAAGTCCGTGTTTAAGTTAAATTTCGAAAGACAATAAACTTTTGAAAAACACATTTGAAAAATCCATGTTTTTAAACTCACAAGCTTAATTAGTTAAACCAAAAGTCAACTTAAGCTTATCAGGTCAGTCCTGGTCTATAACACACATTCCTATTAACCTTCTTAAGTTGCTAAATTCAGATTCAGGAAGTGGTTTGGTAAATATATCAGCTAGGTTAGACTTAGATTCAACATGGTTAAGTTCAATTTCTCCTTTATTTACATGATCTCTGACAAAATGGTGTTTGATTTCTATATGTTTGGTCCTAGAGTGATGGATTGGGTTTTTGGTTAAATTGATTGAACTTAGGTTATCTATAAAAATTTTGACTTGTTTAAAATCTAAGTGAAGGTCCTTTAGGGTATGCATCATCCAGAGTAGTTGGGCTACACACTCACCCATAGCTATGTACTCAGCTTCAGTGGTGGATAGGGCAACACAGTGTTGTTTTCTACTAAACCAACTAACTAGTGAGGGTCCTAGAAGTTGGCATCCACCACTGGTACTTTTTCTGTCTAATTTACAGCCAGCATAGTCTGAGTCAGAATATCCAATAAGCTCAAACTGGGCTGTTCTAGGGTACCAAATTCCTAATCTTTCTGTTCCTTTAAGGTACCTAAATATTCTTTTAACTAGGGTTAGGTGTGACTCTTTAGCACATGTTTGATACCTAGCACACATTCTAACTACAAAAAGAATATCAGGTCGACTTGCAGTTAAGTAAAGTAGGCTTCCTATAGCACTTCTATAGTACTTAAGGTCAACAGGTTTGCCTTTTGGGTCACTATCTATAGTTTGATTAGTTGGTTTGTGGGTTGACCTAGTTTGTTTTCCTTGTTGACAAGCATTACATAAGGTTGACTCAAGGTTAGATAACTTTGGTAGGCCTCTAACTAAACCATTTAGTTTAGGTAGTTTTCTGAAGTGTGTGTGTGAAAGTCTCCTATGCCAGAGCTAAGTCTCATCCTTATGGGTTAAGAGGCAGTTTTCTAAGGGATAGGTTAGCTTAATTTCATAAATGTTATTGTGCCTAAGTCCTCTAAGTGTGATGTTTGGGTTGTCATTGTGTTTGATCAGACATTCATTGGATAGGAACCTAACCTTATAACCAGTGTCACACAATTGGCTAATGCTTAGTAAATTGAAGTTGAAATTTTCAACAAGTAATACATTTGTTATTATGAAATCAGACTCAAGTTCAATATTGCCTAGGCCAATTACCTTAAGTTTACCGTTGTTTCTAAAAGCAACGGTTCCTAGTCTTTTGTACTTGAGTTCTGTAAATTTGGTGGGATCCCCAGTCATGTGTCTGGAGCATCCACTGTCAATGATCCATTTGTTTTCCTACAGTTAAGTAAAAGGTTTAGACCTTAGGTTAAGTTTTTGAATTTAAAAAAAATTTAAGAAGATTTAAAAACTTGAGTTTTGAATTTTAAATTTGAGTTATGTTAATTTTGATTTTGAATTTGATTTTTATTTTTGAATTTGAATTTTGAATTTTAATTTTTGAATTTGAATTTGAATTTTAATTTTTGAATTTGAATTTTTTTTTTTCTTTTGAATTTGAATTTTACTTTTTGAATTTGAATTTGAATTTTTGAATTTGAATTTGAATTTGAATTTTACTTTTTGAATTTGAATTTTAATTTTTGAATTTGAATTTGAATTTTACTTTTTTAATTTGAATTTGAATTTTTAATTTTTTTTTTTTTTGAATTTGAATTTAAGTTTGAGTTATCAATCAATAATTTGAATTTGGTTATCCTTATTCATCTCACTCGGTCTAAGTCATCAATCAAGGGGGTCCTATGATTTTGTGAGATGATTTTGAGTTTGTTTAGAAAAGTTAACTCGACCTTGTCTTAGATCCAAGTTTAACAAGTAGTAATTTAAAAGTACACTTCGATAATTGGCTTCCAGGCCATGGCGAGGCACAGTGGCCTTCTTTGGCCGAAGCCTTATTGGAGCAACAACCATTTTCTAGGCAAAGCCGCTTAAAGAAGTTGGACTTTTAACTTACTCATTGAAAACCCTGATACTAAATAGTACAAGAGTCAAATTAACTTTGAAGCTAGTCCTAAGTACCCACCTGGGCAAAGGCTGATTTTGAGGTGCCAACTAATGTGGAGCCTCCCCCTAAATTGTAGACTGGGTGTCTAGGGTCAATGTAATGAATGTCCCTTTTTGGGACATAAAATTGATTCTGACCTACTTGCTTTGTTAGATAAGCTTTCGGAACCCACGCTTTTCGTTGATTTTTGCGGGGGTGGATAAAGGAGATAAAGGATCTTTGGTTCGATCTTGATTTATATCCTATCCCAGATTTGTTGTACATGTCCTTTTGTGATCCAAGAATAAGGTCAAGGTTCTTGGATCGGGTTGTGAAAGTTGCTAGTAGAT
This sequence comes from Boesenbergia rotunda, assembly GCA_024364735.1. NCBI lineage: Eukaryota > Viridiplantae > Streptophyta > Magnoliopsida > Zingiberales > Zingiberaceae > Boesenbergia > Boesenbergia rotunda. Next base: position 81,197 of record JAGFNQ010005850.1, on the reverse strand, counting down.
CCTTAAGTTTTAGGACTTCGCCCTTTAGGTTTGAGTTTTTAGTTTCAAGCTCAATTAATTTTTGTTTTTGAGTTTGTTCAGTTAATGTTCTGGTATTAATTAATTGCTCCTTAAGGTCTTGATTTTCCTTAAGGAGCTGGTCATTTCTAGATTCAGATGCAAGCAATTTTTTATTTAAAGCAGAGATAATCTTAAAAAAATTTTGATTAACTGAATCTAAATATACCTTAGTCGAGTCGTCCGAAAAGAGTCCGATCTCTTGACTCGACTCGTATTCGGAATCTTCGTCGTGCTCTGAGTCTGACCCGGGTCCGGTTGCCATTAGTGCGAGATAGTTTGAGTTCCTTGGTGGTTCATCGTCGGAGTCGTCTGTGCTGTCGTCCCAAGTGGCTTGAAGAGCCTTCTTCTTCTTATTCTTCTTGGGTTGATTCTCCTTTTTGTAGGGGCATTCGTGTTTGAAGTGTCCTTTTCTGTTGCAGCCGAAGCAGGTTATTTTACTTTTGTCTTCACTGCTGGTGGGCTTCATTATCCTCTGGAGATCCTTTCTTGAGAACTGGTTTTTCTTTTTGGCGAAGACCTTCCTTACTAGGTTGACCATTTGTTCCTCATCATCTGAGTCTGAGTCTGACTCTTCTTCTGATTCTTGAATTTTCTTCTTTGACTTGCCTTCTTTTGAGGAACCTGCAAATAAGGCAAACCCTTTCTCGGCCTTGGCGTTAGTCTGTTCGTGCAGTTCTAATTCACAAAACAATTCATCTAAATTAATTTTAGAAAGGTTCCTAGAAATTTTATAAGCATCTATAATAGATGCCCATAGTGAATTTCTAGGGAAAGCATTTAAAGCATACCTTATGATGTCTCTGTTTTCTTGTTTGTGCCCGATTAGGTGGAGTCCATTTAGTATGGCCTTGATCCGGGCGTGAAGTTGGCTTGCAGATTCTCCTTCCTGCATTTTTATGTTAAATAACTTATTTAAAAGTAAATCCCTTTTTGTTACCTTTGCATCAGAGGTGCCTTCATGTAGTTCAATCAGTTTGTCCCAGAGCTCTTTGGCAGATTCAGTTGGGCCGATACGGTTCAATTCCTCTTTTGTTAGTCCGCACTGGAGGGTGTTCTGCGCCTTGTACTCAGTCTGGGCCTTTCTCTTCATATCAAGGTTCCATCTGTCAGGCTTCAGTGGTGCATTGTTTCCCTCGTCCATTGGTGGTTCGTAGCCAGATTGCACCGCGAACCATTGATCCATGTCTGTCTTTAGGTATACCTCCATTCTTCGTTTCTAGTAAGGGAAGTCTTCCCCATTGAAGAGTGGAGGACGGGCAGTGCTAAACCCTTCACCTTGAGCCATCTGAAATAGACCACACAAAAACTTGTCCCAAGACTAGGTCTTGGATTAGTAGTGTGGTAGGAAAAGGAGAAAAAAGAGAAAGAGCGACTCGAAATGGTGTTGCACCAAATTCGATTAAAATCAAACGAACGAGAAAAATAACTAAATTTAGGCAAGAATACCAAATTTAGATTATGTGTAGCGGAAAACCAAAAATCGAAAAAAACTGGATTTTCCCCGGCTCTTATGGTGGTTGCACCGATACAGAGCGTACCAGGCTCTGATACCACTTGTAGGATCGATGCACGTGAGAGGGGAGGGTGAATCACGTGACTTTTTAAAAAATTAGAGCGCTTTAAAAAGCGTGCACAGCGGAAAAAATAAAACACGAACGAAAAACCAATACAAACGACACAGGTAGTTTTACTTCGTTCGGAGCCTTCGGCAACTCCTACTCGAAGGCCCAGGTCCCTCGGACCTTTCCGTTGGGCAATCCACTAAAACTCTCTACCGGTCAACCCCGATAGAGTAGGCGAGTACAAAAGAATTGAAAGTGCGACAACCCCACACTTTCAAGTAATTAGATGCAATAAAATATATTAAAAAAAATTACGCTCTTCTTTTTACCGACGTCCGGAGTAGGTCGACTCTTTCGGGGCAGCAGGACGTCGTCGGCTCGAGGTGAAGCGTTTCCGGAGCAAGGCGCGAGCGTAGAAGAACTTTGAGGCGTTGGAAGAATTGTTATACAAAGCATGGGGTCGAGGGCCCTTTATATAGGGCCTGGGGGCGCCCGGGACGTCGGGGGCGCCCCCCACGTGGCCTCTGATCCGCAGAGCTCTCGGTCGCGTCTGATCCTCTGGATCCGCTTTGATCGGGGCGCCCGGAGCACTCGGGGCGCCCGGATTGATCGGTCAAAGCCTTATCTCCTCGGCTTCACAAGGGCGCGGGTTCGAGTTGCGCATGGGGGCGCCCGCAGCGCAGGGGGCGCCCGGGAGCAGCGCGGGCGCCCGGGAGCACGGGGGCGCCCGGCCCAGCGTGTATTCGGCCCAGCTTGACTTTACTTGTTTTGTATGCACCTTGGGGGCGCCCGAGACACTCCGGGCGCCCTACTCAGCTACTACCTCACTCCTTTGAGGCTATCTGAGCTGCAGACACTCCTTCCTTTGGTCCTGCATCCAGGGTTGTTCCAAAACACAATAAAACACAGTGTTAGATTATACAGCCTTAGCTGTCTTGGTTCTGACTTTAGTCTCCGAAATGGAGCCCTAGGTCGAACCGACGCCTACTGTTCCCTCGACGGGGAACGCGTCCTCTCCTACTCCTCCAGTGACTTACCTCACTTACCCTTTGTGCAGCTTTACTTGACTTCTTGACCACCAGGACTTCCTGCCAAGGCTCAACCACCCTGGTCTTCCTGCCAAGTCTCAACCAACTTGGTTTTCAGCCAGTTGTCAGGTCCCGCGGACCCAACTGGACTTCCCGCCAGGACTCAACCATCCTGGACTTCAGCCTGGTGTCTAGTCCTAAGTCTTTCAACCCTGCACACTTAGTAAAGAGGTTAAAAATCAACAACCCTAACTTTAACCACTTTTTCATACATCAAAACCCGAGTTTGACCGTTAGTGCAAACTGCACAAACACTAACGACTGTTGGGCTTACATTTGGTTAAGCCGTCGTTAGTCATATTGTTGCTCGATTCCCTCAACCACTTGTTATCGTGGTAGTTATTAGAGTGCGAGTGTTTGTCCTGTTATGCCAAATAGTGACACCCTCACAGTTGTTTTAGAGGGATGAGCCGTTGGTGGCTCACCCTCACTGTTGTTGTTTTTCGAGGGATATATATTGTAGCTGTTGATAGCTCCCCCGATGTACCGGGGTCTGGAGTGTAGGCTCCCCAGTATCCTATCCACTCACCCACGCCTTATGTGGTATTTGTTGTTGGAGTGGTACAGTTGTCATAGCCTTACCCACTCGGTCACACAGATGGGATGTGTTGACGGCTTAACTGGCGTCAGGGGTGACACATGTCATTGCATCATGTGCATACGTATTTCTTTTATGCATTTGCTTGTGTTTGATGCACTTATATGAGCTATGATTGTTGCACATGTTTAACATGCATGTATATCTTGATATTATTGTTGTTGAGTTGTTCTATACCTTCTTAGTCATTATTCGGACTTTATACCATGTCGATTTACATATGTTATGCATGATTAGGTTTCTATATTTTCTTATGGACTGTACCCTGTTGAATTCTCTACCTGGTTATCTTGTATTATGCCATGCTAATTGTCTACTCATATACCCGCAGAGTCCGCCCGGACTCACCACCCCTGCTTTCTTTTCGGTTGTTTCAGATAGCAGGTAGACGTATTTCTTGGAGCCAGGAGATGATCCAGTTGCCAGCCCCCAGTCCCTCGGTTCCACCGTGTCGGTCGTTTTGGTTTGATTTAGTATTTGATTTATTTCGCAGTTATTTTTATTTGTTAGGTATTAGTTTGATTTTGTCGTATTCACTGATATGTAGACTTTTTTATGTGATTGATGGCTGAGCCATCCATTTATTTCGTTTCGATATAAACTGCGTGAGTGTGTCTGTTATTTATATATTGTGATGCCAGCCGCTTGTGGCTGAGTTTTATTGGTGAGATATGATGTATAAATTATCCCATATTGTCCGCCGTACAGGGGAGATGCTGCTCGATTTTCGAGGAAGCATGTGCCTATGGGGGTGTGACAATTTTTGATATCAGAGCCAAGTTCTGCGAGTTCCTTTGGGATATGTGGATTTTTATGATGTTGTTTTTGGTGTGTCAGTTTGTTGAAGGTTTTGCGAAGCTTTGGTGTCTGTGGGTTTATGGAGTTATTTTACGAGGTCAATCGATATGTTACCGATTTGTTTATTTTTGCGGAGTCTTTTTCTTGAGGGTTTACAGAGTTGTTTTACGAGGTCTATCGGTATCTTACGGATTTGGTTCTATTTTTGCGGAGTCATTTTCTTGACTTGGTTTGGTCTGGTTGTGTTGGGACTTGGTGGCAACGAATCTTCTCCAGGCTACAAGAGGTAATGTCTTTAGTGATCATACTATCTTTAGTATTCATTAGTTAGTTTGGGGTTGGCTGTTGTTTTCCAAATTAGTTGGATCGTGTATCCTTAACCTCAAGCTGAAATTCACTTTTCTTCAAATTTTATTTCTTACCAAGGGAATTCTTTAAACCATTTTTATGGAGCTCACCTTTAATGCTTTTGGGTTTTTGAACATGGAGTTAAAAATTTTCTTTAATCAGATTCTGCATACTGCTAGGCAGATTTAGCAGATATATTAGTTATTTTATTCAAAAGATGACTAAATGAAGTTTAACCTACTCTTTCTATTGCTTGCGATTTGCCAAAAAAAAACCACAGTGAACTTGTGAGCGTTTTCAGTCATCTTGTTCAAAGGTTGCAAACTGCTAACCAATATTTATGCTCACATTTCATAGCAAAGAATCATGGCATTACAACAAAGTCTGTTTAAATTAAGACATTAAAGTGAACGACAAATATGAGATGCTTACCACCATTGCAAGCAAGATGCTTCTTAGTACAAGTGGTTCAACACTTGAAAGGATGTCTGCAATTCTATAATTTACCAACATAGGTGAACTATCCTCTACAATCTTGTTTTCATCTGTTGTATCAATCAAATCTTTTGAAGTAGAAGCTTGATTTAGATTATTGCTGTTCATAACATCATGAACCAAAGATACAAGTTCATGCATCATATCAAGTCCACGGGGTTTCAACTGCTGCAAAATTCCATTGTTTTTCCCATTTTCTTTTGGATTATCTCTCGGCTTATAATGATCAGATTCATGATTTCCTGATCAAGCAACAAAAAATTTCATTATCTAAAGAGTTACATGTATGATTAATGTGAGGTCCTAAGGCATATATAATTTTATACAGTCTTGCATACAGTTCGTAGAGGGATAAGAGTCCTGTAGCCAAGCCCAAATAGTTGAGATTTGGGATGAACATGACTCCATGATGATTAAGACATATATACAACATTATATTATAATTTCAATGATGATTAAGACACATTTTATACTAAAATCCCAACCAACTTTTCTAGATTTGATAAGGTTTTCACTACCATCCATATCATATATTTCCTGAAACTAAAAATACAAAAGATAGAATATACAAAGTTGTATCTAGTCGCTCAATTGCTTGAACATTCTGGAAACATACATTAAGTATCCCAACACATCATGAAGCTGAAAATAGTATTCGTTCCTTGACAACCATTAAGACAAAATTTGCTATGAAGTCTATTGGGGGGAAAGACAATACTCATCTGAACAACAGAAAACATCAACTAACTCAGTTGGAAGGAATTTTAATAGCAACTTCCATCCCAATTTACTTTGGATCAAAGCTAATCAGTCAAAATTAAACTCAAAATTCAGTTTAGTTAAAAAAAAAGAAGATCCAACCGAACCTGAAAATCTTGATAGCTCAAACCAAGCATTTAAGGTTTTAAAATCTTTTTAAAAATTTTAATTCTAATGGATATGACATGCTCTGATCATCTGAAGATTTTTCTAGGTTGACATAAGAAATTCAAAAAAAAAAAGCATGTACTTTTGTTTATTAGTTAATATTGTTTATCTTAATCAAGGATTATCAAATTCCTTAGTGTGTTTGGTTGACTTAGCGTCCAAGATAAATTGATATCTTTATCTTAACTATCTATTAGCAATTCACTGTAGAAAGGGCGTAGAGTAACCTTGTTTAATGTAACTTTAATTTTGATACTCATGAATTTCTTGAGCAGCCTTGGTAACACATTAGTTTGACCTAAGAGCAAATACATATGCATGATATGGCGTAAGTGATCTTCGTGCTCCCCTAATTGGTAACATAATGGGTAGATCAACATATTGGGCAACAATAAATGCTTGAGCAACAATGACTTAGGTATGTTGGTGCATGGATGATCGAAATGTTTTAGAAGAAACCAAACAAATATATTCTGGGTTGGCAACCATTTTGAAGCTATTGTTTTATAAAACTTAGTGTTGGATCTGCTTAGCTAGTTTATGCTTGAGCCTTGTAGATTTATGTGTTTGATTTATAGTTCCTTGTTTGGCTAAAAATTAAGCAACAATCACACAAAAAGTGGTCATCTACTTATTGTATACACATTGATGTTAGTTTAAGAAATGTTATTCCTACTATAAAGGAGATGACCTCACAATGGACTCTTTTCTGTCAAATCTGCAAATAAAGCTAGCTCTAATTGAATTTGGTGCAGTAAGAATTAACATGTTTGTATATGATGTGAACAATTCACATATCACTTGATATAATTTAGATTCTTATTTTGGTTACCAAGACTAATGTTGATGATGTTCAGAAGTAGCCAATTGCTATGGCTCTAAATGTCTTCAAATTTATTACTGATACTGAAAGGGGGCGTGTATTTGACATTAGTTATGTGATCGTACTAAATGCATAGGAAACCCTAAGTTTTAACTATATGCACTAGCAGATAACTAGTATATTGACATAAACTAGTTTGGAATAATAATAATAATAATAATAATAATAAAACTTTAGATTGTTCCATAAAAAGTGACAAGTCAGTCTTAAGTAAGTTATTGGTAGCTAACTGAACACCTAAAGCTAAATTTAAAATGACAGCCCTAGGACACTAAATATTAAAAAAAATCATAAAAAAAAGAAATTATCTATGATAATTTTTTTTTACATAAAATTATGGAGCTTATTCGTAAGTTGTTTATCCTTATGGCATGCATAACCAATGGAAAAATAAGTGTAAATTATGAGGAATTATCTGGCTAAGGCTTAAAAGCACCCTCTTAAGTTATAATCTTCCACATAGTGTCCCTTTATTTCATTGTTGCACATAGTATTCTCATGATTGGTAGCTGTGTTACTTGTTAGCAAACTAATAGTTTTCGATGCACTCAACAGCATTAACTCAATTGTTTCCCTGGTAAGCCCACTTTGGTCTCGTAGATTGATTCTTTCATTCATGTCGAAATCCACATATTCTCTTTATAAAATCATGGTTTATTTGTATACTAAGATACTGCAACTCTAGAATTTGTTATAGAGGCACTTGTGATTATGATACAGGGGACAAAGGCTATCCTACACATAAGGATTATGTACCATACCATATGTTCAGTAAACATCGATCAAGCTAAATTGCTCTAGGAGGTTGATGTAATTGTTGTGTATATACTTTCCACTCCAGCATGCATGTAGCAGTGTTACTTAGGTATGCCTAAATGACTATTTGGAACCAGGGGTAACTATATTTGAGTTAGGAATGAACCGAAATATGTGTAGATTAGCTGTGCCCAACATATTAGTCCTCAGTATACCAGCCTCAGCAGATGGTCGAAGCTACAAGTTATCAGACTCAGCGAACGGTGGGAGCTCCTGCACCTCAGACTATGCAGCCAGCAGCAATTCAGATGATTCAGCCACTGCCTCTTCAGATGATGCTACCATCAGTTCCAGAGATGGACTGGGTTTACAATCTCACCAGAGAGAAGGCACAGCAGGTCGATAAATCGATTTTCTGAGATATTAAAGAGCTATAGGTATCTACGTGTAGGTCACTACTTGTAACTGGGTAGTTGCGGTTTATGGTTGTGAACTAGTCAGGGTTGTTGATATCTCTGGTTGTTGAATAGTGTTTGTTGTGGTTCCCTGTCTAAATTTGGGGATCAAATTTTTGTTAGTGGGGGAGACTATTAAATACTGAATTTTTAAAGGGTCTCTTTGTAAATTAGGGGCCTAGTTGTGAATAGCGGAAATTGGAGGGCCTTTTTGTAAAATGCCAAAACAAATATAAGCCCTAAAATCATCCCCGATTCATTTGTTCTCCCCCTGTGTTCGTTCCTCGACGCCGAATCCACGCCGCACAAGCGGTTCCACCCTGATGCCGCAACCCCCTCAGACCTTTCTCCTCCTTCATCTTCTCCTCGCGTGAACAAGCCGGCTAAAGCCTTCCCTCGCGTGGAGCCCTAGCCGAGTCTCTCCTCGCGCCGTTGCTGCGTGGAAACCCTAAATTGCAGCCCCTATCTCTTGTGATTCTGTTCTCGTGCGAGCACGCGACGACGACGTTTCCTTCCCTCAGCCATCGCCGGAGAATTCCAGGTCATCTTGGTTAGTTTCTCCCTCATGCAAACTAACCGACGCCACCTCTCCTCCTCATCACCGGCGTAGGAACTAGGTAAGGTCCCTTGGTTGTAAAGCTTTGAGTTCCGTTGTTGGATCTTCTTGATTTGTTTTCAACAGTGTTTCAAATTTCGATTTGTTTTGTTTGTGTTGGGGCAGGATTTGAATTCATCATCCTTGTCTCCTTTGCTATTGTGTTCGTTTTTCCCTGTCCAGTTGCTGATTTTAGGTTCTGGCCGGCGATTAACAGGTAAGGGCAGTTTGGTTTAGTTTATATTCTTAAGTGTCAATTTGTTGGATGTATGTCAGTTTGATTTATACTTTGTGTTAGGGGATGTCCTGATCAGTAAAGGTTAATGGTCATATGGTGTTTTGCTCAGTTGTTGTTGCTGTGGGTGTTCAGGTTGCCGTGAGCTACCATGGGGTTGGGGTGAGTGAGCTTAAATTGTGTTGATCTTTTGGAAGTTAATAGATACATTATGGAATGGTAAGTTTAGTTTTGAACTACGATTAGGTTGGTTCCTAATTAGTCAACTTGAGGCTAGAATGAATTAGATCTAATTTGGGATTTATACACCGTGAGGTTCATTCGGCGTGTTGTTGTTTGGGTTTAATTTGTAGTTGTGGATTGGGTAGATTGGGTATTTAACCCTTAGCCTAATTTTAGATAAATTAGGTTAAGAAATACTCAGGCTTGTTTAGAGTAAATTAAATAGGTATTATAGTTAAGATTTATCCTAATCATGTTTAGTATTTTATTTGGTTAATTTATTTAATGGTATAAATAGCTAAATTTAGTCCTTGACACAAGATTTTGATTTAGACTTGTTCAGTTGATCGTGGGAGATTAATTCGGACACGTTCTACAAATATAAGGCGGGTACTTCTCCTTTGTACTCGAGTAGTTCTTTTACCTTAAAGCATAACTAGTTTATGTCTTATAGGTTGCTTGACCTTGTTCTGTGTCGTTTGTTATTTAAACATCGCCATTGAGACTTACTCTTCGTTGATCTTCGAGTATTCCAAATTTCGTTTCTATACAGTCCTTTGTTGATTTTTCGTTCTGTAAAGTACCGCTTGTACGCGAGTACTTAGAAGTCCATTAAACACAGATATATTTATTTGGCATTAGAAATACCCTACCCAGTAGTGTAGGTGCATGATCGTTGATTTTCGATTTCTGGATGGTTGTATTGATTCATCGTATACTTGTTGGATTTTGTGGATTTTGTTGCATCGTTGTTTCTTCGATTGTTTGTGCATCGTATAACATGCACCATACTTGCACGTTGCATACTAACGACTGTTGGGCTTACATTTGGTTAAGCCGTCGTTAGTCATATTGTTGCTCGATTCACTCAACCACTTGTTATCGTGGTAGTTATTAGAGTGCGAGTGTTTGTCCTGTTATGCCAAACAGTGACACCCTCACCGTTGTTTTAGAGGGATGAGCCGTTGGTGGCTCACCCTCACCGTTGTTGTTTTTCGAGGGATATATATTGTAGCTGTTGATAGCTCCCCCGATGTACCGGGGTCTGGAGTGTAGGCTCCCCAGCATCCTGTCCACTCACCCACGCCTTATGTGGTATTTGTTGTTGGAGTGGTACAGTTGTCACAGCCCTACCCAGTCGGTCACACAGATGGGATGTGTTGACGGCTTGACTGGCGTCAGGGGTGACACATGTCATTGCATCATGTGCATACGTATTTCTTTTATGCATTTACTTGTGTTTGATGCACTTATATGAGCTATGATTGTTGCACATGTTTGACATGCAATTATATCTTGATATTATTGTTGTTGAGTTGTTCTATACCTGCTTTGTCGTTATTCAGACTTTATACCATGTCGATTTACATATGTTATGCATGATTAGGTTTCTATATTTTCTTATGGACTGTACCCTGTTGGATTCTCTACCTGGTTATCTTGTATTATGCCATGCTAATTGTCTACTCATATACCCGCAGAGTCCGCCCGGACTCACCACCCCTACTTTCTTTTCTGTTGTTTCAGATAGCAGGTAGACGTATTTTTTGGATCCAGGAGATGATCCAGTTGCCAGCCCCCAGTCCCTCGGTTCCACCGTGTCGGTCGTTTTGGTTTGATTTAGTATTTGATTTATTTCGCAGTTATTTTTATTTGTCAGGTATTAGTTTGATTTTGTCGTATTCACTGATAGTTGTAGCAATCTCAGCCTCTATGGTCCCCGCAGGCAACCCTCTAGGCCTCTTCCCACCCCTGGCAGTGGGTTTTTGCCTTTCCCAGGATTCGAACTTTAGACCTCCAGACTAAGTAGTAAAGTTCCTGAATCCTGGTACCAATTGAGCTGTAGCTCAATTGGTACCAGGATTCAGGAACATTAGTACTTAGTCTGGAGGTCTAGAGTTCGAATCCTGGGAAGGCAAAAACCCACTACCAGGGGTGGGAAGACCGTAGGGTCGCCGGCCTAGAGGGTTGCCTGCGGGGACCATAAAGGCGGGGCCGCTACATAAAAAGGCGCCTTTTTATTGTAACGACCCCGACCCCTCAGCCCCTTTGGCGGCCAAATCTCTATTTGGCGGCCCCTCCGGCGGCCAAATCTCTATTTGGCGACCCCTTTTGGCGACCTCGGCCGTGCCGTTACTCACAAGAACTTGCCACCCCTGGCCAGTGAAATTTTGCCTTCCTCAGGATTCGAACTCTAGACCTCCAGGTTAAGTACTAGAGTTTATAAATCCTGATACCAATTGAGCTATAGCTCAATTGGTATCAGGATTCATAAACTCTAGTACTTAGCCTGGAGGTCTAGAGTTCGAATCCTGAGGAAGGCAAAATTCCACTGGCCAGGGGTGGGAAGTTCTTGTGAGTAACGGCACGGCCGAGGTCGCCAAAAGGGGCCGCCAAATAGAGATTTGGCCGCCGGAGGGGCCGCCAAATAGAGATTTGGCCGCCAAAGGGGCTGAGGGGTCGGGGTCGTTACATATGTAGACTTTCTTTATGTGATTGATGGCTTAGCCATCCATTTATTTCATTTCGATATAAACTGCGTGAGTGTGTCTGTTATTTATATATTGTGATGCCAGCCGCTTGTGGCTGAGCTTTATTGGTGAGATATGATGTATAAATTGTCCCATATTGTCCGCCATACAGGGGAGATGCTGCTCGATTTTCGAGGAAGTATGTGCCTATGGGGGCGTGACACTATCGCTCTATATGACTGACCACTACCGACAAACTGACACCAACACCCGAGCATCTACATTTCTACATATGTGTTTTGGTTAATGAATTTAAATTATTTAATTTATTGCTTAAAGGAAGTATAGGGTGTTACATTTCCTTCATATTCTTTTGTACTTGACTTCTCTACTGAGAGTTTACCAATAGAGAGGTTTAGTAGATTACCTATCGGAAAGGTTCAAGGGATCTAGGTCTTAGAGTAGGAGTTGCCGAAGGTTTCAAACTAAGGAAAAACCGAACTGTGTGATATTTCTTTATGTTATGAGTTTTATTGCTAAATTTTCATTGCACACTGATTTTTGTAAAAAGCAAGTTTTTAAAACACACGTGATCTATGTGCCTCCCCCCTCTCATGTGCATCAGTCTTACAAGTGGTATTAAAGCAGGTACACTCTAAATCGATGCAACCACCAATCAAGTAGGGGAACATTATTTTCCTTGTTTTCGATTTTGAGCATAAAAGTATAAAATTGGTGCAATCACCTCTTTCTTGACATTTCTCTCGTTGTTTTATTTTTTTTTCTTGTAGTTGGTGCAACACCACTATAGTTGCTTGAGTTTTTTTCCTCTCTCTCCAACACTACAATCCAAGACCTAGTCTCGGAACTTATTTTTCCTTTTTTTTGTGTGCAAGGTTTATCTTATGACCCAAAGTGAGAGATACAACACCGCTCGTCCTATGCTTTTCAACGGGAATGACTTCTCATATTGAAAAAAAGAGAATGGAGATTTACCTCACGACCAATATCGACTAGTGGTTCACGCTTCGATGAGCCTACACACCTCCACTCGACGATGTGATGGGTCAACCACTTGATCTAGAAAAAGGAACACCAACATGAAGAAAAAGGTTCAAGTGGGCTCTAAAATCTTGAACTCTCTTCAGTGTGGATTGACTAAGGAGAAGCTCATACGGGTCAAACCTTTCGAGAACACTAAGGAGCTTAGGGACAAGATGATGGAGATGCACGAAGGGACCAAAAAAGCTAAGGTAACAAAATGTGACCTCCTCTTAAATAGTTTATTTAATATAAAAATACAGGATGGAAACATTGCAACTAGCCACACGCAAGGATCAAAAACATCCTCAACAAACTTTACCTGATCGGTCATCAAATAGAAAATAGGGATGTTATAAGGTACAGTTTGAATTCGTTTTCCCGAAATGCATTGTGGGCATCTATAGTAGTTGTCTATAAAGTTTTGAGGAACTTATCAAATTAAAATTAGATGAATTATTTTGTGAACTGAAGAACAAGAAGAAAGAGAACAAATCCATGCACAAAAATCTAAAAGCAACATAGTATGACTCTTCTTCCGACGAATCCGAAATTGATAACTACGTCGGACTTGCACTTATGACAAGACATCAAGATGAGGGTGACGAAGCAAGCACCTTCGAGATGAACATCAATAAAGGAGGAGACTCAACAGAAGAAAACAGTAGTGACGGGGGACCGTCTAGTTTCAGATACGACGAATTAGAAAGTGAGGTATACAAACTTTCTCCAGATAAGTTGTATTCTGGTATTAGATTCATGCTTAAATCCTTGTGTAAGTTAAGGACAAACAATATAGACTTGAAAAGAAAATTATCTCATTCATGCCCTTTAGATATGCATGAATCTTTAAAACATGAAAATGAAAAATTAAAGGAACAAATAGCAAAATTAGAAAGTGGTCATGCATGTGGAAATTCAAATTTCTCTTCCAAAAAGAATTATTATGGAGGTCTTAACTTGTATATTATGAATCACAAGGATCAGATTATAAAAGTATCCAAGAATTATATTCCTCTAAAATTTTCAATTAACCTTGTAGGTAGAAACTTGTATTGAGTTTCTAAATCAATATTGAATTGATTTTGTTTTATAAATATTTTTTTTGAAAAATTCGAATTTAGTGGTAATAGTTGGAATTATTTTTTTTAATTTTTCTTTGATGCACAAAGACTTTACCTATCTATTATAATATTTCGAGAATCTTTGATATATTCAATGAATTTTCATGGGTTTCTTATCAAAAATCATTTTTGTTAATTTTAAAAATAGTTAGAAAATTATTTTCATAAATTTGATTTTTCAAGATCTAGACACTATCTATTGACTATTTTAAAATTTTATCCAATTTTTTTGACATGATTATCTAATTTAAAAATTATCTTCCCAAAATTTTCATTCTGTGATTAAATTAATTGTTTTCAAAAGAGTAAAATATTATTTCAATCTGAAAATTTTTATTCTAACGAAGTTATTAAAATGACATGTTGCCAAAAAATTTAAAAATTTTCTAATAGTAAAATAATTTTTAATGAATTTTTATAGAAAAATTATATTTTTAATTTGAAAATATTTAGAAAAATTATTTTTGACATTTAAAATTTTTGAGATCTATACTTTGTCTTGTGGACATAAAAAAAATTATCAGATTTTAAAAATATTTTTCAATAATTATCAAGTCTTTTGAAAAAGGATACTCTTTCAGGTTTTCTTATGGATAAATCCAATTTCTTTTATAATACCCCTTAAAATTTATTTTACCCCATTTTTTTTTATGTGATCAAAGAGGGAGAGTGATGAGGATTAAGTTAAGGGGAGGTCAATTTGAAATTTAATTATATTATTTATTGTGCTAAATTGATATTTGTTTTATTATTTTAAATAAACAATGTTATTTTCTTGTTTGATTACCCTAACTTAACTTGGGTTGATGCACATCAAAAAGGGAGAGATTGTAAGTACCCCAAGTTAGTTTTAATGTGATTAACTAAGTCAAGCTAGGTTCTGGTCTATTTTTATCCCTGTGTCTAAGTGTGAAGGAGCTTAGGAGCGCTGGAAATTGAACGAAAGACGCAATAGATAAGGACGATGGCACGGCGAAGGGAGCCAATGGGCTCGATGCATCCGAGGGGCGTGAAGATTATGGAAGAGTACACCAGAGGAGTGAGAAAGGTGTGCGCGGTGCCCGAGGGACGAGAAGTCGAGGAGGAAGCTCGTTCGACGCGAAGGCCAGAGTCGGGTTCGGGTGAGTCTAACTCTGATTGGTCATAAATTACCCAAGCGGTGTGAAGGCTAGAGTCGGGTTCGGGTGAACCTAGCTCTGGTTGGCCAAAAATCACCCAAGTGAAAGATGAACGAAAAAGTCAACATGAAAGTTGTCTTTGACCATTTGATCAACTGAGGCGCCTCAGTTGCTTTGTGAGATGCCTCAGCTGAAAGAATCAGCTTTGCGGAAAAGCTGAATTGAGGTGCCTCAGTTTGGACTTGAGGCATCTCAAATCATAATTGAGGTGTCTCATGTTATAACTAATGCGCCTCAGAACTGAAATTATCAACAACTTACCGTTGGCAGCGTGGATAAAAGTGTTGATGTAGTCTGACTCTGATTGTTATTTTGGTATTTGACACCGATTTAAGTTTGATTCAAGTTTGGTTGAATTCAGACTAAGTCCAGGTGGATCGGGAGATTGCATGCTGGCATGGAAAAAGTCCAAGCTTGGAGGGCTAGGTGTGAAAAGTCCTAACTTGGAGGGTTATGTGTGAAAAGTCCTAGCTTGGAGGGCTAGGTGTGAAAAGTCCTAACTTGAAGGGTTAGGTGTGAAAAAGTCCTGGCTTAGAGGGTCAGGTCCTAGCTTGGAGGGCTAGCCGTGAAAAAGTCCTAGCTTGGAGGGCTAGGTGTGAAAAGTCCTAGCTTGGAGGGCTAGGGGTGAAAAGTCCTGGCTTGGAGGGCCAGGTCCTAGCTTAGAGGGCTAGGTTGATGAAACCCTGGCTTGGAGGGCCAGGTCCTAGCTTGGGAAGCTAGGTGATTGAAATCCTGGTGAGTGAAGCCAGGTCTTAGCTTGGAGGGCTAGGTTGAAGTCCCGGTGAGTGAAACTGGGCATGGAGTCTTGGTCCGGGGGACTGAGTACGAATCAGAGAAGGATGGAGGCTTGTTCTCTTGACTTAGAGTGGTATTGACCTTGCCTGGATCGGTCTAGTAGCCGATCAGGGAGTTTCGCACGGAGTTCCCTCGTGGATCGGTCTAGTGATCGATCCAGCTGTGTCTGATCGGTCTGGTGACCGATCAGGGAGCACACAGTGAATTTAGAACTCTACTGATCGACTCTTGATCGGTCTGGTGACCGATCAGGGAGCATACAGTAAGTTTGGGAACTCTACTGATCGGCTCCTGATCGGTCTGGTGACCGATCTGGGATACTGTTCAGATCATTCTGGTGAATGATCATGTGTCGCAGACTCCTCCTTATAACTGATCAGGCTAGAGCCTGATCGGTTGGAGGGTGGCCTGATCGGTCACTAATCCGATCAGGCCACACCATGATCGGTCTGGGGACCGATCAGGAGGGTTGGACTGCGAAGCTGGGAAACACCCTGTAAAGGCGTGGATCGGTCTGGTGACCGATCCACGACTTGGGATCAGTCTGGTGATCGATCTCGGAGAAGTCGCGATTTCTGATTACGCGTTGGGGACCGATCAGGTTGGATCCTGATCGGTCTGAACCCATCCTGATCGGTCTGGCGACCGATCAGGAGTCTCTCTGATCGGTTCGGTGACCGATCAGCAGCTGACAGCTTTAATTCAAAAGCGATGTCAAAGCTCTGATCGTGTTCTGATTACTACTGATACACTACCGATACTTGTTCAGAGCGTCTGATATTTGATCCTATGCTTGATTTGCTGTGCTAATGATCTGATTTAGTGTGCAGATGACAGGGATGAATTCAAACACTCAAGGAGGGTCAATGGGAGTCTTTCCTTGGAGCAGGTTTGTCCGTTTTCCATCTCAGGTTGCAATGAATGCTGGCGCTGCTGGAGTTGCTGACTAGGGCTTGGCTGAGGGAAGCTCAGGGAGTCCAGGCGAGCTCAGTGGTAGGTGGGCAGTTGCAGCTAAGCAGCAGGTAAGCTGCAGTAGAGCATCTGGTAGCTGGCGATGTGAACTGGAGATGCCAGATGCTTAAAAGTGCTGAGAAGTGGAGAAGAGGAGAGTCTCTTCTTGAGCTACAACTTCTTGATCTTGCGATAACTTTGATCCATCTTTTGTGCAAGCAACTGTGAATCTTGCTCTGATACTTGAGGACTTGGAAGAAACAAGGAGCTTGGCGAGTCCATCGACAAGAAGACACGAAGAAGGAAGTTCTTGCCTGAGATCTGTGCTGAGTGGAGCTCGGTGAGGAGTTCGCTTGTGTTCTTGCGGTTCTAAGTGCTCAGTAAGGTCCCTTCTTGTGTTTCCTGTACTTAATACTTCATTCATCTTGAAACGCTGTGGAGAGGTTACTCCACCGAGATGGAGGTTGCATTCCATCCGGATTTTTCGGGACTTGATCTGCCGACGATCAAGGGATCGCCCACCTTAAGGGCACGCCAAGGAGTAGGGGCAAGTTATCCCCGAACCTTGTAAATGATCCTTGTTAGCGTTTTGGTTTGCTCTTCATTTCTACACATTTCTGTTTGTTTTCTTTATTTCCGCTGCTTAACCTCTGAAGTGCAGAGAAATCTCAAAAACTGCTAAGTTTTAAGTGTCTGGCTACATTCACCCCCCCTCTAGCCATCCAAGCACCAACAAGTGATATCAGAGCTTGGGGCTCTGTTCAAGCGGCTTAACATCCGAGAGCTTCAACGATGGCCATGGGAAGAGAAGGGTTCAACAAACTCATTGAGTAGCTAATCAATGAACAAAGAGTAGCTAATCAAGGTTGGCCCCTTCACTTCGGCCAAAGACCTATGGAACAAACCCATTGAGCTCCATGAGGGAACTCAAGATACACGGACAGTCAAGAAGGACCTTCTTCTCAGCCAACTTCAAAATCTGTCCATGGAAGAAGATGAAACTGTGAGTATACTTCATGGTCGTTTTAAAGAAATCCTCAACGGTCTCCACTCCATCAATGAAAAGGTAGAAAACCGAGACCTAGTAAGGTATGTTCTTAAAGCTTTTCCTTGGAACACCTTATGGTCATCCATGGTGGATGCTTTCAAGGTTTCCAAGGACTTATCTTTTGTTAAGTTAGAGGATTTGTTTTGTGAGATGGAGCTACACGAGATCTCTAACACAAGCCCAAAAGAGAAAGGGTTTGCTTTAGTGGCAGGTGACAAAAAGAAAAAGAAGAATGACAAGGAGGAGGAGGAAAGCCACTGTCACGTGGCTCTCGTGGCCTTAGAAGAGTCATCCAAGGAGAGTGACAACGAATCAAGCTCCTCAACCGCGCCTTCATCATCTTCGGATGATGAAGAGGTAATCTCTCCCGAGTTGGATAAGTGCTATAGAACAATAGCATGCCTAACTAAGTTGCTTAAGAAATCTAAGGCAAAAGTTAAATCATTAAGATTAGAAGTAGAGGAATTGAAAACCTCTAAGGATGAGGTAATTGATGACTCACATGATAAGTCCCTTGAGAATGAAAATAAGGACTTAAAGAGCGAAATTGAAAATCTCAAGAATATTCTTGAGAAGTTTTCAACTAGCTCTAAAACATTAGACATGGTACTAAATTCCCAAAGGGCGGTTTACAACAAGGCCGGTTTGGGTTACCAACCTAAAGAACCTAGTGTCATATCACTAATGTCTAGAACACATTTTGGATCACAAAATAAGTCTATGGTTCAAAAGGCTAGAAAGAAAATGACTAAGGCATGAGTGCCAAAGTCTTTCATTGTAGATGCCTTAGGTCCCAAAATTTGGGTACCTAAAACTTCCATATTTCGAATTGTATAAGCATTATTTGAGGGGGAGCATCTATCAACATGGGAGGTTGATATTTGGTGCTCCAAACCCATGACCAAGAAAAAATTGTCATTCACATGGTTGGTTATGGAAAATTCGAATTAAATGCTTTGAGCTTCATTGTCTTAGTTCTTATAACAAGATGATCCCTTGGCTAGTGATTTATGAAATCTCATTTGGGCAATAAGGAAACTTATCATGCAACGAATGATAGTATATCCATGCTTCAAAATAAATAAACAAGTTTTGAAAAAAAAATATTCACATGAATGGTTTAGGTTGACACATAACTTACTCTTGCCATGGATTGTTTAGGATAATTAGGTTTATTGTTGCAATTTATGTTTTCCTGCAATTCATGGTTTATGATATGCTTTATGTCAAGCCTAAGGAGTCCATTTTCTTGTATATGTTATACAACATGAATGCATGCTAAAGAAAAGGATTAACACATAGTTTGTACTAATAAGGTATCACCAAACAAAGAACATGAGCTTAAGGTTTAGACTTAAGTTTTACTTAATATTTTGGAGATGAACTTAGTTGAATATGCCATGATCTTACTGTTTGTGTGATTAACCTTAATCTATGATACCATTTTTGTTTAAGAACAACATGCTCACATAGTTTATGATGTTTCAAGTTCCATGACTTGTTTTGTTTTCCCACTTGACTGATATCAAACCTAATGTCATCCATATGCCTAATATTAATTGAATCACTAAGGTATCAGTACTTAAGTGTAGATTGGATTATCAAGATTGTTAGGAATAAATAAGAACATACTTAGAACATAATTGATCATTCAAACCTAGTGTTGGTACTTTAATCCATAGAAATTCTTAATTATTGATATGAAATGAAGCCTATTTAAGGGACCCGAATCAGATTGCTTGTTTTGATTAAATGAATTATGGTTAATGGAACTCATTTAGGGAGTAAATCTGATTGTATTAGGGATTAGAGTGATTAAGAGTTGAAACGAACTTGTTTCTGAAACTGATCAGTTTTAGAAAACATTCTGTATCATACTTGATCGGTCCACCGACTGATCAGGACTCACCCTGATCGGCCCAGTGACCGATCAGATCAACACTGATCAGAGGTTTCAGACTACTCCTTAATCTGATCTCATTTCATCAAGTTGTATCAGATTACCTAATCATACTGATACACACAAATCTGATACAAATCAAGTACAATTGAAATATACTTGATCCTCCATTGGTACACACCTGGTACTAAGTGAGTACAAGTTTGTTCAAATGTTCAAAGAAGGGTAGGAATTTTTAAGAACCTTAATTTTCAGAAATTTTTCTGAAACATCAAGTATTAAAATGCTGATTTGATACAAACCTATGTTGGAATGTTCAAATTCATAAGAGAGGGTTTGTTGAGTCATGACTCTTGTTCTTAATGTCATGTTTCAGAAATTTTTCTGAAATGACGAATATCAATAGAGTCTATATCCCTGTTGTAGAATGCCAATTGTTAATGTAGTCTAATTAGGAACGTATTAGAGTTTCAGAAATTTTTCTAAAATCTGATCGCTCCCCAGACTAACAAGAAATATTTCTGTATCAAATAATCAACGAACCTGATCGGTCACGGAGACCAATCAGGATTATGTGTCCGATAGAGCTGCATTCCTTACTTGTCATATGAAACATATACATGTTTGACCATGATATATTTCTGTATATGTTTTCATGTGCAATTCACACTTATTGTCGTACGATGCATATACATTGTTGTCATGATACATTTATGGTATATGCCTTTCATATGCAATTCAAAAGTTTACCTTTGATTATTTTGAGTTTGGGGAGAGACCCGTGTTTGAGGGGGAGGTATGTTTAAACTTAATAACCATGTCGTTTTCGATGTTTGACAAATGGGGAGAGAATGGTTGATTAAGTTTAGAGTTATTGTAGGGGGAGGACATTGATTCCCTTACGATAATTGAACTGCCTTCAATTGATCATTTAATGCCTAAACTTAAATCGGGTTGTCAAATAACAAAAAGGGGGAGATTGTTGATGCAGTCTAACCCTGATTGTTGTTTTGGTGTTTGACACCGATTTAAGTTTGATTCAAGTTTGGTTGAATTGAATTCGGACTAAGTCCAGGTGGATCGGGAGATCGCACGCTGGCATGGAAAAATTCCTAGCTTGGAGGGCTAGGTGTGAAAAGTCCTAACTTGGAGGGTTAGGTGTAAAAAAGTCATAGCTTGGAGGGTCAGGTCCTAGCTTGGAGGGCTAGGTGTGAAAAGTCCTAACTTGGAGGGTTAGGTGTGAAAAAGTTCTAGCTTGGAGATCTAGGTGTGAAAAGTCCTAGCTTGGAGGGCTAGGTGTGAAAAGGCTTGGCTTGGAGGGCCAGGTCCTAGCTTGGAGGACTTGGTTGATGAAACTCTGGCTTGGAGGGCCAGGTCCTAGCTTGGGAAGCTAGGTGATTGAAATCCTAGTGAGTGAAGCCAGGTCTTAGCTTGGAAGGCTAGGTTGAAGTCCCGGTGAGTGAAACTGGGCATGTAGTCTTGGTCCGAGGGACTGATCACGAGTCAGAGAAGGCTGGAGGCCTGTTCTCTTGACTTAGAGTGGTATTGACCTTGCCTGGATCGATCTGGTGACCGATCAGGGTGTTTGGCACGGAGTTCCTTCGTGGATCGGTCTGATGATCGATCCAGCTGTGTCCGATCGGTCTAGTGACCGATTAGAGAGCACACAGTGAATTTGAAACTCTACTGATCGGCTCCTGATCGGTCTAGTGACTGATCAGGGAGCATACAGTAAGTTTGGGAACTCTACAGATCGGCTCCTGATCGGTCTGGTGACCGATCTGGGATACTGTTCAGATCGTTCTGGTGAACGATCAAGTGTCGCGGACTCCAGCTTATAACCGATCAGGCTGGAACCTGATCGGTCGGAGGGTGGCCTGATCGGTCACTAGTCTGATCAGGCCACACCCTGATCGGTCTGAGGACCGATCAGGAGGGTTGGACTGCGAAGCTGGGAAAACACCCTGCAAAGGGGTGGATCGGTCTGGTGACCGATCCACGACTTGGGATCAGTCTGGTGATCGGTACCGGAGAAGTCGCGATTTCTGATTACGCGTTGGGGACCAATCAGGTTGGATCCTGATCGGTCTGAACCCATCCTGATCGGTCTGGCGACTGATCAGGAGTCTCTCTGATCGGTCCGGTGACCGATCAGCAGCTGACAGTTTTAATTCAAAAGCGATGTCAGAGCTCTGATTGTGTTCTGATTACTATTGATACACTACCGATACTTGTTCAGAGTCTTCTGATATTTGATCCTCTGCTTGATTTGCTGTGCTAATGATCTGATTTAGTGTGCAGATGATAGGGATGAATTCAAACACTCAAGGAGGGTCAATGGGAGTCTTTCCTTGGAGCAGGTTTGTCCGTTTTCCATCTCAGGTTGCAACGGATGCTGGCGCTGCTGGAGCTGCTGACTGGGGCTTGGCTGAGGGAAGCTTAGGGAGTCCAGGCGAGCTCAGTGGTAGGTGGAAAGTTGCAGCTGAGTAGCAGGTAAGCTACAGTAGTGCGTCTGGTGGCTGGCGATGTGAGCTGGAGAAGCCAGATGCTTAAAAGTGTTGAGAAGTGGAGAAGAGGAGAGTCTCTGCTTGAGCTACAACTTCTTGATCTTGCGACAACTTTGATCCATCTTTTGTGCAAGCAACTGTGAATCTTGAGCTGATACTTGAGGACTTGGAAGAAACAAGGAGCTTGGCAAGTCCATCAGCATGAAAACACGAAGAAGGATGTTCTTGCGTGAGATCTATGCTGAGTGGAGCTCGATGAGGAGTTCGCTTTTGTTCTTGCGGTTCTAAGTGCTCAGTAAGGTCCCTTCTTGTGTTTCCTGTACTTAATACTTCATTCATCTTGAAACGCTGTGGAGAGGTTACTCCACCGAGAAGGAGGTTGCATTCTATCCAGATTTTTCGGGGCTTGATCTGCTGACGATCAAGGGATCGCCCACCTTAAGGGCACGCCAAGGAGTAGGGGCAAGTTATCCCCGAACCTTGTAAATGATCCTTGTTAGCGTTTTGGTTTGCTCTTTATTTCTGCACATTTCTGTTTGTTTTCTTTGTTTCCACTGCCTAACCTCTGAAGTGCAGAGAAATCTCAAAAACTGCTAAATTTTAAGTGTCTGGCTACATTCACCCCCCCTCCCTCTCTAGCCATCCAAGCACCAACAAAAAGTTTATCCATCTGATGCAGCTCATATCACAACTGAGGCACCTCAGATCCATGTTTGCCCAATGGTAAAGTTACTTTTCAGGCTATAAATAGCCCCCCTAAAGCTAAGATTAAAGATCAGCTCTTGTACTATATTTTCCTAGTTTTTTCTATATTGTTCAAAGTCAGTAAGAGGCTACTCCGCCTACAAACGAAGGAGATCTTGATAGTGGAGCTTTTATCTGCCTTGGATTAGCAAGCACCCTGGTTGCAACCAAGTAATCCCTTTGTGCCTCTTACTAGTTTGTTTTAGTTATTTATATGTTTTTAATTAACTGCTATAACTAACGTCCATCTTTGTAAGAAAAGTACAAAAGATAGAATTCTAACTTGTAGGGCAATTCACCTCCCCTCTTGTTGACCTACAACGGTCTTACAGTTGAGAAGCTTAAAAATATGTTATAAACATTCACTACTAGATCAAAAAACTTAGAATTAATTTTTGGATCTCAAAAAGCTATCTATTACAAGTTCAGGCTCGGATATAAACCCCAAATCGACTAACAAATCATTATCTCACTTATTAATCAAAACAAAAAACAAAAGAAAGCATGGGTTCCGAAATCTTATATAACAAAGCAAGTACGACAAAATCAATTTTATGTACCCAAGAAGGTAATCTATTACATAAATTCAAAATATAGAATATATGACCCAGGGGGAGGTAATAAATTAGTTGACAACTCAAAATTAAACCTTACCCGTCATGGTACCTAGGATTAGATAACTCAAGGTTAAATTTTAACTTGATAAAATTTAGGACTAGTATGAAGCCTCCTGGGTAAGACTAATTGGAAAGCTTTGTCTAAGGCATGTGATTACTTCTAATGATGCTCTAGTGGCTCACCACAGTCTGGAGGTTTATCCAAAGAATCTCGTTGGGGAGACCCAAAGCTATCTTAATCTAACTCATGCTAAGATAACCCTTGAATAATGAATTAACTTATCACACAAAACTATAGGAGTACTTTGGTTGAAAAATCTAGATTGGGTGAGATGAATAAGGAAATCTTAATTCAAATTATTAATTGAATCCTTAATCAAAAGTTTATCCTTACTTAAATTAACCTTAATTAAAGTTTAACCATAATTAAAATTTAACCTTAGTTAAAGTTTAACCCTAATTAAAATTTAACCTTAATCACAGTTTTTAAACAAAATTTTTTTAATTTAAATTTTAAACTTAATTTTTAAAATTTAATTTAAACTAAATTTTTTAATTTTAAACTTAATTTTTAAAAACTTAATTTTTAAACTTAATTTTTAAAAACTTAATTTTTAAACTAAATTTTTAAAACTAAATTTTAAAACTAAAATTTTAAACTTATTTTTTTAAAACTTAATCTTAATCTTCAAAATTAAAACTTAACTTAACTTAATTAAACATTAATTCAAATTCAGTAATTAACAATTCCCTACTTCTACGTAGGAATTTAAGTGGATATTATATAGTAGTTGCTCTAGACATATGACTGGGGACCATACCAAGTTCACCAAACTCAAATTCAAAAGCTTATGAATAATTGCCTTTTGAAACAATGATAAACTTAAAGTAATTGATATAGGTAATATTGAACTCGAGTCTGACTTTGTTATTCAAAAGGTGTTACTTATTTAAAGTTTCAGGTTTAATTTTCTTAGCATTATTCAATTGTGTAGTTTCGATCTTCTAAATGAATAATCAAACACAAAGACAACCCTTACATAAGATTTAAAGGATTCAGGCATAACAACTTTTATGCACTTAAGCTTGCCAGCCGCTCACTTAAATGTCTCTTAACCCCAAAAGAAGAAACATGGCTCTGAAATAGAAGAATGTCACACACCCACTTTAGAAAGATAACCAAGCTTAATGGCTTAGTTAGAGATTTACCAAAATTATCTAATATGCAAGAAATAATTTATAATGCTTGCCAATAAGGGAAACAAACGAAGTCAACTCACAAACCAACCAATCAAACCCAAACTAACTCCATACTTGAACTATTACACTTAGACTTATTTGGCTCACATAGAATCAAATAAATCAATGGTAGTTTATATTGTATAGTAATAATTGATGACTATTCAAGATTTACATGGGGAAAATTGTTAAGAAATAAAGATGATACTTTTGAAATTTTTAGTAACTTTGGTAAACAAACTGAAAATGAAAATACTTAGAAATTAAAAGAATTAGGAGTGATAATGGTGGTGAATTTAAATATCAAATATTTAATAAATTTTGCTTAGAAAATGGTTATCATCATGAATTTTTATGCCCTAAAATATTCCAACAAAATAGTATTGTAGAATGAAAAAATAGAACCCTTTAGGAAGCCACTAGAACAATGCTCAATGAACACAAACTACCAAATACTTTTGGGTTGAAGCTGTTACTATAGTTTTCTATGTCCAAAATAAAACAACAATAAATACAAAATATAAAAGAACATCCTTTGAAATTTATTTTAATATTAATTATTTTAAAACTTTTGTATGTAATGTTTATATATTAAACACAAGAGAACATTTAGAAAAATTTACATTAAAAGTTGAAAATGGAATTTTAGTAGGATACTCGCTTAATAGTAGGGCTTAGAGAATATATAATAAAACTATACTAAGAATTGAGGGTATTGGATTGATTAACTCGTGGATTGTTAAGGGATTAATAGATGAAATAGTGATTAATTAAGTATGATCGTTTGATTGAGGGTATTGGTTAATGAATCCTAAGATTAATCAAGTGGTTATCAATATGTGGGGCTTAATTGAATTATTAATTAATTAATAAGTTGGTTAATTAATTAGGTGATGGATAAATTAACTAATAGGATATTATATTGATGGTAGATATTTAGTTTTTTGCTTTGTATCTTGCATTGATAGGATCCGAACTGGAGGTGATCTCTCGGACTTAAAGACGGTTAGTACGACATTTATGAGGCGGGTACTTCTCCCTGGATTCCTATATTTTCGTTTACCTTAAATGCATGGTTGTTTTATTTTCTAAGTAGGATTGCTTTATCTTAAATCTGTTTGCTTTGTTTTCCTACTTGACACTTATTCTGTGCTTGACCTTTGAGTAGTAATTCAAATTGTTCAGTTATACAGTCTCATCTCTTGGATTCTGATCTAAAGCGTACTGTGCGTACGCGTGTACTGTAGAATAATCATTTGACCTATCTAGGGTTTGGTTGACATTAGATAAATCCTACCCAGTAGATTAGTGCATGTTTATTTACTTTGGTGCTGATTGTGTTTTTCGTATATTTCTTTATTTTGGTGTTATTGGTGTTTTCTGTTTCGCATGGTTTTCGATTTAATTGAGGAGGTGGCTATTAGTGACATGCATCATAGCATTCAGGCCGACGACCGCGGGCTCCTTGGTGATTGAGATGAGTCATCGGGTATATTTCCTGTGGCGCCACGCTTAGTCGGAGTTGTGTGCAAACAGTTGATACTCCCCAGGTATTTGGAGTCCCCACAGGCATTTTTGAGGTTTTAAGCCATAGGTATTTTGGCTTTTCATATCAGGGTCACGGTTATACTGGTGTATTTGCATAGCCCCAGGTTTTGGCGCTTGTATCTTGTCCTCTCAATCTACCCAATGTAGCGGAGATTGATGTGTGCACAGTGCAGGTCATGACATCATGTGCATATTATGCATTGTGTATTTGCTTGTGTTTATTGCATTTGTTTGAGCTATGATTGTTGCATTTGATTGACATGCATATACAGTTATGATTTGTATTTTTTATGATCTAGATATGTTCAGCTGTATTAGGTGTTTATGAAGGTGTTAGAGGGGATTTCTGATATTGCCTCTACTTGTTACATGATTTTCAGGTATGTTTTATTTGTATAAATGCATTTTGTTTTTGTTCTTTATTCCGAAGACTGTATACTCTTTGTTTCTTTATGCTTGTTTTACCCTTTTATATACCATGCATTTATCTGCTCTTATACCCGCAGAGTTCCACCCGGAACTCACCACCCCTTGTCCTTCTATTTGTTTCAGGTAGTCGATAGCTGTGTCTTGTGCTGCCAGGAGAGGATCCAGCTGTTAGTCTCTCAGTTTGAGTATTAGTTTTAGAGTGATGATAGGGAGAGTGAATTTGGGAGAGTGAATGAGAGAGTGAATGACGTGGCAGTTATTGTATACACGTCCGATCGACGATCGGACACCACCGGCGGCCTTCGGCCGCCGCCCCGAACCAAACTATACCCTGGGGGGCACGGTGAACCCGTCGGGGATCACCACAATTGCGATCTCGCATCATTGACCGTCGATTTCGATGGGTTCACCGTTGCCGGCGATCCTGACGAGTTCACCGTCCTCCCAAGGTATAGTTTGATTCGGGACGACAATCAGAGGCCGCCGGTGGTGTCTGATCGTCGATCGAACATGTACACATTAGCTGGACGTCATTCACTCTCCCATTCACTCTCCCAAATTCACTCTACCAATCATTTATTGGTTTTCGTACACTCGTAGTCGTTTTATAATATTAGTGTTGTTTTGGTTTTATTATCGTTTCGAATGATATTTGGCTTTTCGTTAGACATGTATTTATTTATTTCCATTGGATTTCGGTTTGCTGCGCTTAGATATGAAGAATTATTTATTGTGTTTACTATTTGTCAGTTATAATATTTCACTGCGTGGTTGTGATGGTGTGATTGCCAACCGAGTGTGGCTGAGCTAAGTTATGTATATGGAGTGATGTATGTATGAGTTTCATATTGTCCGCCGTACAGGGGAGGTGCTGCCCGATTTCTAAGCGAGCACGGGCCTCTGGGGGCATGACAGATTATCCACCTATCATACTTCTAAGGGATTCAAACAAGGTCAGATTGGTTCAACTCTATTTGTAAAAATTCTTATGTCAAACATCTTTATAGCCCAAGCGTATGTAGATGATATAATCTTTGGATCAACAAATTCATAATTTTTATAAGTATTTATAACATTAATGGAACAAGAATTTAAAATGAGTCATGTATGTAAACTAACATTTTTCTTAGGTTTAAAAATAAAACAAACTAATGAAAGAATTTATGTTTATCAACAAAAATAAACAAAAGATTTACTTTAAAAATTACGAATGGAAAATGTCAAGGAAATAAAAACACAAATGACACAAACCTAACCTTGGATAGTGAAAAGTTAGTATGTGTACTAGATATCAAATCTGTACAAAAGAATCTCATGTAACTCAAGTCAAAAGAATTGTAGATATCTAAAAGGCACAACAAATGTAGGAATGTGGTATCCTATAACAACCCACTTTGAACTCTTAGGATTTTTTGATTCAGATTATGTTGGCTGTAAACTGGATAGAAAAATTACAAGTGATAGATGACAACTCCTTGGACTATCACTTGTTAGTTGGTTTATTCAAAAACAAGATTGTGTTGCTTTATTTACTACTGAAGCAGAACATATAACAATGGGTGAATGTGCAACATAGTTATTATGGATGATGCACACTTTAAAAGATTTCAACTTGGAATATAATAAAGTAAAAATATTATTGATAACCTTAGTTCAATTAATTTAACCAAAAATCCAATGCATAAGGACCAAATATATTGAAATAAAACACCACTTTGTTGTGGATTATATATCCAAAGGGGACATTGAACTTAACGACGTTAAATCTAAATCAAATTTGTCTAACATATTTACTAAATCACTTACAAAATCTGAGTTTATATTTGAGACGACAATTAGGAATGTGCATTATTAACTAGGACTTACTCAGTTTATTTTATTTACAAATGTTTTAAATATCTTTTCAAAATTTATAGTTCTATTTTTTAAAAAAGTTCCAAACTTATGTTACTGTTGGATACCTTAGGTATCTATGGTGAATGGAAAGGGAGGTGGTGGGACTTTAGTCTCACATTGGAGCTTTTCATTGAATGGAAAGTGAGGAGAAGAATAAAGGGACTCCCTTGTGAGTGGGGCTTTAGTCCCACATTGGGAGTTTTAAGGCAAAATATTTGGTTTATATTATATCACAAGCATGGTAGTTGTGAACAAATGCTAGGGGAGAGGCTCTCTCTCACACGTGGGTGCGCAGGGGGGGGTGCAAATTCAGGGCCCGGATTTGTACTGAACCAAGTGAACTCGTGTGCGTGCACGACCCGCGCACGTCGAATGTCCGACCGGTCGGGGCAAAATTTGTCCAAGCAGCTGAACCAATGTTTTGCCAAATTAATTTTTGCTCAAATGTAACTAATGCATTAATTTTGATTAATGCGAGATCGGTAACCCCCAGATGTTTGGATATGGTCGGGTAAATGGCAGTAAATGACGATTAATTCGTCATTATTTCACTGCGGGGGGCTGAGCCTATATAAAGGGGCTGACCGAGAGCAAAAGTAACATACACTACGAAATTCTCCTCCGCTCCAACTCCACCTCGTTCCCGACCTCCGATCCGCTGATAGCAGTCGGGTACACCCTCAGTTCGCCACGAGCAACAAGTGCTCCGTTGTGCCCGTGGTCTGCTGTTGTATCCTGAGAGACAGAAGTCCATCTGAGCCTCGAAACACCGCCGGAGGAGGATGAATCTGTTTCAAGGAAACTGCGCTGTGCAGGCCTCAGCAACTTCCCGGTCGGGAGATGTCCGACCATTACTCGGGAGATCCCAGTCGGGAAACTCCACTCGAGACGAGAATTCCGCTCGGTCTTCCACTCGGGAGCTCACTCGGCCGCTCGGTCTTCCACTCGGGAGCTCACTCGGCCGCTCGGCGATTCCGCTCGGGAGCTCACTCGGCCACTCGGGAAAATCTGCTCGGGTCGGGAGATTCCACTCGGACCTCACTCGGCCACTCGGATCTCACTCGGCAGCTTCGGATTTCAACTCAGGAGCTCTAGAATTCGCTCGGGAGACTGCAGATCGAAGAAGAAGCAGCTCGGGCCACTCAACAGCGATAAGTTGAAATTAGTTACTGTAATTTCAATTTACTGTAAAATCTCCGAATATCCTCCAACAGTTACAAGATAACTATTTTTATTAAGTGATGTTTTCATATTATTATTGACTTAGCCTAGGTTTTTCCCCCTAGAAAAACATAAACCTATAATTTTAGGCAGCCAGCATCTCACAAACATATTAAGATTACCTTGCTTATAATTTAAAAAACTTAGAATGATGTGAGATGTATAAGGTTGTGTCTAGACATCAGATGTTTATATTAGTGCATTAAAAAAAGTCTTGACTTAAAATACCAATTGACATTGATTAAGTTAAATAATCCCTCTTAGTAAACCTAGCTAGATATTTTTGTTTAACTTGACTAACCAAGTAAACACTACTATCTTTTGGGTAGCTAGTTAGTAACTAAAGATTAGACATTCTAAAGTTAGTGCTTTTAATATCAAGTAATAGTAGAGGATCTATTTTTAAGAGAAATTGAATCTGATATATATTTTAAAAAATTAATTTACAAAATTCTTTTCAATTTACATGAAAATTTTCTTTAATTTAAAAACACTTTTTGAAAATTGCCTAAAATATTTCTTACATTTTTTTAAACTTGGAAATAATGTTAAAAATTCTTTAAAAAAATATAGTGTGAAAATCTCTTAGAAATATTTTTGTCCTATTTTTGAAAAATACATTAAATTATTTTTGAAAAATACCTTAAATTATTAAATTATTTGAAAATTCCCTTAAATTATTTTTGAAAATTGCCTTAAATTATTATATTATTTGAAAAATGCCTTAAATTAGCCTTAGTTTTGGAAAATATTTTTTGGCCTTAGAAAACTTTTCTTAACTTAGAAAATTTCGAAAATATTTTTGGCCTTAGAAATTTATTTTTCAAAAATATTTTTAAAAATGGATTAGAAAATTCACATTTTTGAGAATACTTTTGAAAATGCCTTAGAATGCTATACTTTAAAAATACTTTTGAAAAATGACTTAGAAAATTTTATCTTTGAAAATATTTTTGAAAATTACATAATTTTGAAAATATTTTTTTTTACTTAAGATTATTTTTGAAAATATTTTTTTAGAAATTTAGTTTTGAAAAATACCTCAAAACATATACTTTTTAAAAAGTTCCTGTGAAAAAGGCATTAACTTACATTTACTATTTTGAAAATGTTTGTGAAACTTGAAAAATTATTTTGAAATGCCTTAGATTTATTTTTAAAAGCCTTAACTATTTTTTAAAATCCTTAGAAATTTAGCTTTGAAAAATTATCATAAATTTGATATTTGGATATTTGATAATGAGGAAATATTGATAAATCATGATTTATCAGATAAAGAGTAAGGAAATCTTAGATTTGATTCAAATAAATTAAAGATGAATAATTAATTAGGCAATCGATTAATCCTAAGTTAATCCATTAGGATAGGATTTATGATGTTGTGACCTATTATTTACTTATGGCTATAAATTCTCAATTTGTAAAGTTTTTGTTCATTAAGATGTTTTGATCAAAATACTTTATTGACAAAAGGTATTTAAATGGACCACATGAAGTCAAACCCCGAGGAGATACTTGTCCGACAAAAATTGGATAATACAGCCCCTATATGATAGATAATATGAATCTTGTACATACATAATATAACCTCCATAGCCTCCACACATATCTCATCCAACATAATAGTAAATAACAAGTAAAGAAAGGAAGCAAATATCCATTACCACAATCAAAAATATACTATCATGATCGCTACAAATCCGAACTCGAAATTGCCCTCTGGGTAGACCAATAACGCAAATACATAAATCTATAATATGCACAAGTCTACAAAACATATATAAAATAAAGTACATCGCAACCATAACCAAAGGAAAATGCGGAACCAAAACGAAACCACTACAAGGAAAGCGGGACTGGCTGCTGGGCTCTTTTAGCGGCATCATCCTAAAAAGGAAAAATAAGCAAACGATTGTAAGTTCAGGGAGACTCCACAGGTATATAAACAGATAGATATGCATGACTATAAAAAGGTCATACTACAGCAGTACGAAAGTAAACAAATATAGTTTCATAGGAAAAATCAGAACACATAATTAGTACGCTACATGTAAGTACATATCAATATCAAACTCACCTACGGGGCATGAAGGTCATAAATCCCCGAACCTGAATGGTCACCAGACCATAAGCAAATAAAATACCTCCTGTATATGCATGTCATCCAAATGCAACAATTATAGCTTAAATAAGTGCAACAAACACAAACAAATGCAATCCATGCAATCATGCACATGAAACAATGACATGATTACCCTTGACGCCAGTCAGCCACTGTCACTAGTCATGGATGAGGTTGATTGGGTAGGGCTATGACAACTGTATATACTTTGCCATCACTACTCATGAGTGACTGAGTGGACAGGATGCTAGCGGAGGACACCCTCCTACCCCAAGTCACATGGGGGACACCGCTCTCATCTCCTCGTATCACGGGAAAGTGAAGGGATCCCCGCCTGCTACCATGCTGCAGGAGTCACTACCCATGAGCAGTCGAGAGGAGCCTTGATAGGACAACTGCACACACCATCCTAATAGTACCACTCGCCCATGAGTGACAGTGTGTGCAGATCCTGATATAACTGACGACCCATTTCAACCACAAGAGAGCTAAGGATCATCAGTTATGCAATAATACAAGGATGGTGCATGACGCTAACACACACAATTCCCATCAAGCAAATCTCAATATAACATGCACAGGTTTGAAGCATAAATTATGACCTATAATAACCTACTAGGCATGTAATAATGCTAGGTATCAATAAATCTCAAGTATATGACATGCAAATCTTCCTATGCACAAGTACTGAAAAATACGGTAAAATAAAAAAAATAATAATAATAAATAAATAAATGTATAGAATAAAATAAATATATAAATATATATAAATTTATACGAAATCATCATAAATAGGAGTTAAAATTGGAAACAATCAGAGAAAAAATTTTGAAAGAATTTTTTGGAATTTTTGGAAATAATTACATATTTAATTGGATACAAGATGTGTTAGTTTGGAATTATTTAAGGAAAAATTTGATATTTCGGAATATATATATATATATATATATATTTATTTATTTAAGGAAAAGTTTAAATATATATATAATTATACAAAGCCCTGTTCGTCCCGTGCCCTAAACCTTTCGGCCGACCCCCTCTCCTCTTCTCTTCTTCCACCCCACCTCGCCGGCATCACTCTTCACGACGGCGACGCCACCGGCCATCAGGGAGAAAGAGATAGTCGATACCACTATCTCCCCTCACACGAGCACGCTGAAGCCGAGCGTCTCTCTTCCTCGAGGAGTCAGCAGGAGTCGAAGCCGAAGCCGAAGCCGAAGTCGGTCGCCGTTCGCCGGAGTTGAGCCAGCCCTTGAGCCGGCGCCGCCATCGTCTCCACGACAGCCGATCCATGGTCACTCCCTCACCTGAGTCGATTGTCGCCTTGCGACACGCGATGTGCCACTCCAGCTTGTGCTCACCGCCCCAGCTACCCATCATCGCTGCCGGCCATTGCAGAGCTGTCTCTTTCCCCTCTCTCATCTTCGACACCCACCATGCCATCAGCCGGCCTCGTCCGCCTCCTCGCCGTGACGCACGCGAGCGTAACCTTTTCTTCTCCCTGTGCCGATCGCCATAGCGCCGACTGCCGATTTCTTCTCTTCGCATCCTCCTTGCGATCGGTCGTGGGATAGGTGTCGGTTGTCTCTGATTTGTGGAGGTTGTTAGTGAAAGATGAGGGATCACCCGAGCGCTAAGGGTTTCAACGGCATTTTCCTTCGGCTGTCCCTGTGTTCGCTAGACTCAGAACAGTTGAAGCCTTATCAGCGCATCTCAGGTGAAGTTTTTGATAAATCGTCTATGGTATGGAATAGAACTGTGAAGATGGGTTGGTAATTGGATTGGCTAGCTTAATGGGATATGGATTAATTAGGGTTAATCCATTAATTGATTAATTGAAAAGATTAACGAGGATTAAACCTTTTTGATTTAAAAACTATGAACGCTTGTTAATATGTTTGGTAGATGTATTAACGTATGATTAGTAGCTTAACCAATTTGATTAGTTGGGTTTGGATAAATCTTGGATTAGATCTCATTAATTAGAAGTGGATTGTTGGATGGGTTGATTAATTAATAAAGGGAAAGGTTGATTAATTAATCAATAAGGTTTGCCTATTGATTAATGGACTCTTAGATTCTTCATGCCTTGATATATATGTTAGGGGGGAACTCGTTGTTAATTATAATTTAATCAAATTAGGGTTAGATCCTAATAATATTTAGTAGCTAATTTTGCTAATTTATTTAATTTTATAAGTAGTTAAATTTTGTCTTTGACACAGGACGTGAAGACACTTGGATACGATCAACATATAAGGCGGGTACTTCTCCTTTGGTTCTATAGTTCTTTTATCTTAAATGCATGGTTATTTGTTTATCTAAGTAGGTTGCTTTACCTTAAATCTATTCCTCGTGTTTTCCTGCTTGATACTTATTCGTGCTTGACCTTTGAGTAGAAATTCAAATTATTCAGTTATACAGTCTCATCTCTTGGCTTCTGATCTAAAGAGTACCGCGTGTACACGTGTACTGTAGAACTATCATTTGACCTATTTAGGGTTTGGTTGGCATTAGATAACCTTACCTAGTAGATAAATGCATGTTTATTTACCTTGGTGTTGATTGTGTTTTTCGTATGCTTACTTACTTTGGTGTTATTTGTGTTTTCATATCGTATGGATTTCAATGTTTTGGTTTGATTGAGGTTGTGTATATTAGTGACATGCATCATGTATTATATTCAGGTCGATGACCACTGGCTCCCTTGGTGGTTGAGACGGGTCGTCGGGTATATTTTCCTGTTGTGCCACGCTTAGTCGGAGTTGTGTGCAAACAGTTGATACTCCCCAGGTATTTGGAGTTCCCACAGGTATTTTGGGATTTAAGCCACATGTATTTTGGTTTTTCATATCAGGGTCACGGTTGTCGTGGTGTATTTGCATAGCCCCAGGTTTTGGCGCTTGTATCTTGTCTACTCAACCTAATGGTGATTGGTGTGTGTACAGTGCAGGTCATGACATCATATGCATATTATGCATTTACATTTGCTTGCATTTGATTGAGCTATGATTGTTGCATTTGACTGACATGCATATACGGATATGATTTGCATTTATTATATGATGTGGATCTGTTCAGCAGTATTAGCAGTTTGTTGAGGTAGTAGGGGGATTTCTGATCTTGCCCCTACGTGTTACATGGTTTTCATGTATGTTTTATTTATACAGATGCATTTTGTTTATGTTCTTATTTCCGAAGACTATATACTCTTTGCTTTCTTTGTGCTTGTTTTACCTTTTATATACAATGCATTTATCTGTTCTTATACCCGCAAAGTTCCACCCGGAACTCACCACCCCTTGTTCTTTTTTTTGTTTCAAGTAGTTGATAGTTGTGTCTCGTACCGCCAGGAGAGGATCTAACTGTCAGTCTCTCAGTTTGAGTAGTAGTTTTATTGGTTTTCGTACACTCGTAGTCGTTTTATAGTATTAATGTTGTTTTTGGTTTTATTATCGATTCGGATGATATTTGGCTTTTCGTTAGACATGT
Organism: Boesenbergia rotunda; assembly: GCA_024364735.1. Lineage (NCBI taxonomy): Eukaryota > Viridiplantae > Streptophyta > Magnoliopsida > Zingiberales > Zingiberaceae > Boesenbergia > Boesenbergia rotunda. The sequence continues at coordinate 45,852 of JAGFNQ010005850.1, read as the reverse complement.
ATTTATTTATTTCCGTTGGATTTCGATTTGCTGCGCTTAGATATGGAGAATTATTTACTATGTTTAATTATTTGTCAGTTATAATAATTAACTGCGTGGTTGTGATGGTGTGATTGCCAGCCGAGTGTGACTGAGCTATATATGTGTTGAGGTGCATGCATAAAAGTTTCAGATTGTCCGCCGTACAGGGGAGGTGCTGTCCGATTTTCGAGTGAGCCCGAGCCTCTAGGGGCATGACAAGTACTCTAACAGAATAAGAGTATCAGACATAGAGACTGTATTAAAAATAAACTTTAAGTATGTCAAAGGGTCAAGCAGTAGTATCAAGAAGAATAAACAAAAGATAGATAAAGGTAAATCCTACTATTATTCATAAAAGAAATCATGTATAGAAACCTGATAATATCTATAGAGATAAGTCAGAAGGTACTCGCCTCGTATACGAAATGTATATCAAAAAGAGCATCCGCGATCGAACACACGATCAAAGTCTTGTGTCAAATACCAAGTTTAGCTATTTATACAGTTAGTAAATTAGCTGAATAAGATATTAAACATGATTAGAATAACTCCCAATTGTAACACCTATTTAACTAATTCCTACATACAATTCGTTTCTTCTACACCTAGCTTATCACAATTAGGTTACCTATGGTAAAGTATCAAGATCGATGCTTTGCTTTCTCTTTCTCTCAAGCTTCTAAATCTATTGCATGGACAAGTAAACTATTTTAAACATGAATCTTGAATACACAATAACCTGCCATTTCACTTCTTTCTCTAACTAAGGTGTTGATGTTGCCAAACTCAAGTAGACAACTTTAATCTATACAAAGATGGTCAGTGAATATGAACGAATCCACAAGAATGTTTTACACGAGCACTGGTAGCAACAGTGGAAAGGGTTGATTAAAGGTCACCAAGACGGAGCAATTTATACCAAAAGCACTGAGTAACCCAATTCAATAAACAGATGTGCATTGATACAATGACAGATGCATTCCCAATAACCCACGGTAGGGAGCACCCAACTGAAACAATGACCTTTAACATAGCATTATCACAACAACAATATGAAATCTAATCAACAAATGCACTAGAATCAAATTCAATTCCCCATCCACTGATTGGTTTCCTAAACCAACTCTTAATTCATCCAAATGATCAACTTTAAACAACCTAACCTTCACGCATGAATCCGACAGCGAACCCCAAAACACCAATGGAGTCGCTCAGATTCGGAGAAGAACAACCAATCACTGGCCTTGGACTTGTTCGGGGATGAAGGAAGACCTATGGCGTTAGCTCGTCAAAGAGAAAACCACTGCTTTCGGCCGGCGATGCTCCTCTTCCAAATGAATCGAGCGAACGATCCCCACCGCAAAAGATGCAGAGGTGGGGACAAAAGCGTCGCGCAAGAGCGAGGAAGAAGAGGGAAATTCATGGTGGCCTCAGCGTCGTCTCGGTCGCGTGTAGAAGGGGAGGATCGCGTGGAGTGGTCGGCTCCAACGACGAGGCGGCGGTCAACTAGAGTGGTCAGCGTCGAGCAATAAGAAGGGGGAAGAGGGCGTCCGACGAGGAACAAGGGGAGATCAGGGATGGTTCGGCAGTTCTTCGTGTGTGCCCCTCTTAATTTAGAAAATTCTAGTCACGCCCTTAAATTTCACTTTTATCACTTTAACCCTCCAAATTTTTTATATTTAACACAAGAGGTCATGATCGAATTCTAGAAGAATCATAAATTAATTTAATGGTCTTCTCACATATCTAATTTGGATGTATTAGGCCCATTTAAATATTTGGATCAAATAGTTCTCTCCTACCTCATGCACGTCTTTATATATTCAGAGAGTGCTTAATACGCGGGTTTAGAAGGCCGGAATAGAAATAAAATCTATTTCATTCTCATTTATAATACTTGGTATATGAAAATCAGAATCAAAATATGAATATGATACCCTTGATTTAATAACCCAACCCCCACTAGGTTATCACTAAACTCATAAATCCCTCTGATCCTGTCGCGAAGTGAAGCGGACTCCCAAGAGCACGTGGTCTCCCAAGGATCACGAACCACTGATGTCGGCTCCTATCTGCAAGGCAAAAGACCGTTAGAACCCACCGAAAAAAGTCCCCGGCAAGGCACTTTGACGATCAAGTCAATCCCCGATAGTGGAATAGCAGCAAAGGCAATAGAACAGTAGCGAAAATACTATTGCGCGTACCTAGGGGATGCGGAGTGGAGAGACTTATATAGCCGGGGAAACTGACAGCTTCTGCCCCATCTGTCACCTATTTGTCGGATACGAGGACAAGGTAAGACATGGCCAGGGTGACAGGGTATTGTATCGCATTCCGGAATAAGAAAAGGGGTGCTGTCAACTTAAGGGCGAGCGTCGTCAAGCGCCGCTCGGCCTGACACGGATGTATATGGCTGTTTGTCTCCCGAGCAACGATGAGTCTGCTGCCCATCCCTACGAATGTCCGATCCGCACGTGTGCTCTATCGATTCTGGAGCCGCCTCGTGCCTGATCGGACGATCGAGGCTCGATCCCGCCTTTTTCCCAGTTCGCCATCGAACGACCGGTGTCGTTCTCCGGAACCCTATAAATAGGACTTTCACCCCACGGTTTTTACCATCACGTTTTAACTTCGACCCCGTCTTGCTGTTGTTTCGAGCTTTGCTAGGGTTCCGGCGAGTCCGTCCTTCCGACCTTCTTCTCCGGTGGTTTTCTCTTTCCCCGGTTAGTTCATTCGCCCTTGTCTCTTCTCATGGAGTCGCCCTCATCATCTTCTTCACCCCCCGAGCCATGGTATTCTACCATGATGACCGACCTCCACACCCATGACCTAGACCAACTCTAATCTAACTACCAGATTCCTGCCGACCATAGACTCCGTTTACCCAATTTGACTGACCGACCCGACTCTGCCCCTTCGAGCTTCATTACCTTGTCCCAAGACCACCTACAAGCCAGCCTTCGATTCCCCATCCATCCTTTCATCTCTTCCGTTTGTGCATACTTCCGCATACCATTGTCCCAGCTAGCTCTGAACGTCATCCGTTTGATGTGCGACTCAGTTATCATTTTCTCTTTGTACCGAGTACCCCTCCAACCCGAGATCTTCCATTAATTCTTCTACCCCAAAAAACAGGAGTCAGACAACTTTTTCTTCTAAGCCCGAGCCAAAACCTTTTTCTTAGTGAAACTTCCCTCCTCTAACAAAGGATGGAAAGAACACTACTTTTTTTGTCAAGCCTACCCCGACCTTGAATTGGCCCATGGCCTGGGTCGAGGATATTCCGTCCTCTTCTCCCCTTTCTAAGTATTATCGCACCTCCGCGGCCTACCAGTCGGCGCTATCCAAGCTCGGCGGTAAGCACTTCCACAGAGTGAACCTGCTGAAGGAGGAGCTCCTCTCCGCCTTCGACCACAGTCCAATACTGATTCCCCGGTTGACCTCCTTCGGTAAGTGTTGTGCTATTTCCTTCGCACATTTTCTAGCTCTAACTAAGATTGTGTTGTTCTTGCAGCCCCAATAATGTTGCCAGCGGCCTTAGCAGAAGGCTTCGGCCTGGATGACGCTGAGCTGGAGGCTCGGGTCACCGCCGAACTGCAAGCGAGGGATGGTGCCCCGACTGAGTCTACTCCGGTGGACGCGGCTCCAGCTGCCCCGGAGCAAACACTTGCGACCCCTGGTCCCGAGACGGCACCGCTAGCAACGGTCGAGCGACCTGCTTCCTCAAGGCGTTGACGGACTACTTCCCCGACTAGGGACTCGACCGGGCCCTCCTCCAATAAACATCAGAAGAAGAAGAAGACGAAGAAAGCGGCCCCCGACTCAGGAGCCCCCCAAACAACCTCGGCTTTGGTGCCTGCTACCGCCCCCTCAGTCTCCTCAGGCACTCCCGACCTTCCCCTACCGAAGAGGTCGGGAACCCCACCTACGGAGGACCAAATCAACCGGCCAGCGATGCACCTTCTGGTGCCTACTTGGTACGACTGCCGTCTGGGCATGTCAGGGGTTAGTTACCCGATCGGTGCCAGGAGCTGCGGTTATACTGGCCCGTGGCAGACCGCTACATACAAGGGCTCGAAGGCTCTTACTACCGGGGGTTGGACAGTAAGACCGACTCCTTTTTTCTCGATGCCACTGAGGTATGTTTGGGATCCACCCAGTTCCTTTGCTTATTATCTAGTCTTAAGATATTATGGCCTTCCTCTTTTTGCAGTTTTGGGGGTCATGTCATAGCCTTTCTATGGCAGTTCTAACCCACTCTTCAGCCCAAGAGAGAGCCGAGCGACGGGTGGAATTCTTGGAGACTCGACTTAAGCACACTTAACTCGTCTCCACTGAATCCACCCTGAGCGGCCTGCGAGCCGAAGTCGCTGCCCTCCAGGACCACCTGGCTCACTCCGAGGAACAACTGGGGATTTCTCAAGGCTAGGCCGAGACGGCGAATTCGGCCATCGTTCAATCAAACGTCCGAATCCCCACCCTGGAGTACAATGAGCGGAAGGCTTGGGTTCTCCAAGCGAAGACTCAGGGCAAGCTGATAAAAGCCAAAGCTGATCTCCTAGAGTCCGCTGGAGTTGCCGAGTCCCTCAAGTCCTAGCTCCAGGCCATGGAAGAAGAGGTGGAGGCCCAAGCGAAGCGGGTGGAGGAGCTGGCAGCTGAGCTAACCTCCCAGGACCAAGCACTGAACGATCAAAAGGAGGAGCTCGAGCATATGAGGGCGGAGAAGGCCAAGTGGGAGGCAGCCCGGGCGGAGCTCGAGGAACTGCGCTCCTACAAGGAGAGGGAACCCAGCCGGTGGGATACCCGTAGAGTTGAGTATATTAATTCTATGGAGTTTAGCTAGCAGATGTCCGGGCGGATTCGGGTCATGTTGAAGCATCAGATGCTCAACATGTTCGAGCAGCTCAAGCAGGGGGGCATATTGCCCCAGACCTGCCCCTCTCGGCGGTCAAAATGTCGGGCATGTCCTAGAACCTGCCTGTGGAGGTTTACCAGCCCTTCAAATGAGGGTCGGGCTTTTTCTCTTTATACTTCTTTTTTCATTTTGCAGAGGCTTGCCTCAGTTTTTTGTACTGTTGTTATTGTTAATGCAAGTCCTCTTTTGCAACACTCTTTGTTGTGCCCTTGTCTTATGCATGTTAACGTCTCGGGAGGATAAGAGCGAGAATGACTCGAGTGAGAGAACAATTGAGTAACTTGGCCTCACGAGTGGCTGGGCTAGACACTAGAGCATGAGAGTTTCTAAGTGTTGGCCCTTCGGGCAAGAGCACAATTGGGTGATTCAACCTCATGAGTGATTGCACTAGACACTTAAGCATGATAGCCTCTAAGTGTTGGCCACTCGAGGAAATTAATAATAAAGAATCCAATAACCAGAACTGAGACGAGTGCGTAAAACTACCGGCTCGGACAGTTCGGAGCCTTGTCATTGAGTTAGCTTGATCTTGGGCGGCGTGGGTCGCCACACGCCCAGCCAAGGAGTTAGGCCAAGGAAACCACGAGGACTTTCCTACTCGTAGTTAGCACGAAGGCGAGAGATTAGTCATTCGGTCGGATAATACCCAGGGAGCGTGGGTCGCCATGCGTCCGACTGGGAGCCGAGCCGAGGGGTGCGTGGGAGCATGCCCGCTTATAAATCGTATGAAGACGAGAGTCTGGACACTCGGTTAGGCCGATTCTAAGGAGCGTGGGCGGTCACGCGTCCGATCGAGGACAATGAGCCGAGTGATGCGCGGGGGCATGCTCGCTTATAACTTGCTGGCAAGGCGATAGTCTGGACACTCAGTCGGATGGTACCCAGGGAGCGTGGGTCGCCACCCGTCCGATTGGGAGCCGAGCCGAGGGGTGTGCGGGGGCATGCCTGCTTATAACTCGCTAGCAAGGCGAGAGTCTGGACACTCGCTTGGATGGTACCCAGAGAGCATGGGTTGTCACGCGTCCAACTAGGAGTTGAGCTGAGGGGTGCACGGGAGCTGGCCCGCTTATAACTCGCTGGCAAGATGAGAGCATGGACACTCGATTGGATGGTACCCAGTGAGCGTGGGCCGCCACGCGTCCGACTAGGAACCGAGCCAAGGGGTGCGCGGGGGCATGCCCGCTTATAACTCGCTGGCAAGGTGAGAGTCTAGACACTCGGTCGAATGATACCCAGGGAGCATGGGCCGCCTCGCGTCCGACTGGGAGCCAAGTCGAGGGGTACATGGGGGCATGCCCGCTTATAACTCACTGGCAAGGCGAGAGTCTAGACACTCGGTCGGATGGTACCCAGGGAGCATGGGCCGCCACGCGTCCGACTGGGAGCCGAGCCGAGGGGTGCGCGAAGGCATGCCCGCTTATAACTCGCTGGCAAGGCGAGAGTCTGGACACACGGTTGGATTGTACCCAGGGAGCGTGGGCCGCCACGCATCCGACTAGGAGCCGAGCCGAGGGGTGCGCGGGGGCATGCCCGCTTATAACTCGCTGGCAAGCGAGAGTCTGGATACTCGGTCGGATGGTACCCAGGGAGCGTGGGCTACCACGCGTCCGACTAGGAGCCAAACCGAGGGGTGCGAAGGAGCATGCCTGCTTTTAACTCGTATGAAAACGAGAGTCTGGACACTCGGTTAGATAGTACCCAGGGAGCGTGGGCCGCCACGCGTCCGTCTGGGAGCCGAGCCCAGGGGTGCGTGGGGGCATGCCCGCTTATAACTCGTACGAAGACGAGAGTCTGGAATACCTACAAATTGAACGAGGACTTCCCCTTTCCACTATCATTGCAGTATGCATTACAAACAGGTGGATCACACTCCATGGTCGATCGAGCCTCTTCCCTTGCTCATTTTCTAAATAATACGCTCCTGAGGCCAGCTTCTGAATGATCTTGAAAGGTCCTCCTTGTTGAGGCAATCTGTGGTCCGGAGTGACCAAGTGTTTTGATATTTGGGCAAAGAGTTTAAGTTAGGTTTCCCTTGTGTTCTAATATGTGTATGTTGAGTATTCAGGTTGTGCAAGTACACATATTGACTTGACTGGACGGTCTCGGTACGGTGAAGGGTGGCATGCAGACAAGCTGGAGGCTTGTGTGCACCCGAGGGACCTTGGAGAGCAGGGACGATGAGCTTAGGGGCGCAGACTTCGAGGCATGCGTGAAGGATGGCATGGAGGCAAGCTGGAGGCTTGCATGCATCCGAGGGACGGGAGCCGAAGATGAAGAGGGCGCGAAAGCAATAGTCGAGGTTGCGGATGAGGAGTCAGTTGAGTCGTGAGGGTACGAGTGCTGTGTGATTGTACTCGGGAAATCCTAGGGTTCGAGTGCGGAGTGGAATGTACTCGGGAAGGGTAACCTTAGGTGGGTGAGTAGACCAGTCGACTGGCCTAGGGGTAGCCGACTGATGAAACTCACAGAAGGTTTTAGCTGGGGACCAGTCGACTGCCCTCAGGGCAGTCGACTGGTAGGTGACTGGTGAGTTGGCTGAAAATTCGAACGTTGGGGTTGCAACGGTCGATTTTCAGTAGGACCAGTCGACTGCCCTGGGACCAGTCGACTAGTATCGAGGGTTTCAGCCCTAGTTCTATTTAAAGAGGACTTCGTGGTCGCTGAGATTCTTGATGAAACAAGTTTAGTTAAGGCTTGTTAGTAGTCTCTTGAGTCTAGATCGTGTCAAGGTACTGTGGCGAGGTTTCTCCACCCACAAGGAGGGACAAGGACTAGCCGGAGGTTATCCGGGGAGTGATCCACCGACGGATTCTTGGATTAGTCACTTGACCGGGGTGGATACCAAGTAAATCCAGTTTGTTAGAATTGTTCTTGATTGGTTAGTTTATGTTTATTGTATTTCCGCTTGCGTAACTAACCTTGTAGGAACAAAGATTCGAAAAACGCTATTCACCCCCCCCTCTAGCAGATCGGAATCGATCCAACACTCCCCACTGCGGCTCCAGCTTGCTGGCGTGCCCGACTAGCTTGATCCTTTTCCAGACGAGGTCCCCGACCTGGAATGCTCTCGGCAGCACCTTCTAATTACATCTTTGCTTCATCTTCTGTCGATAAGCAAACATTCGAGCAGCTGCCTTATCGCGAATTTCTTCGAATAGGTCCAGCTCCAAGCGTCTTCTTTCTGGATTATCTTCATCATAAGCCCTTCTCCGATCCGACTCACACCCGACCTCGACCGGCACCACGACCTCGCTTCCATAGACCAATTGGAAAGGGGTGTGACCCGTAGTTTCTTTGGGTGTGGTTCGAAGAGCCCATAAGACACTCGGCAGCTCGTCCACCCAAGTTCCCCCTGCGTGATACAGCTTGGTCTTTAGCCCTCTCAAGATCTCCCGGTTGGCCACTTCTGCCTGGTCATTACTTTGTGGGTACGCCACAGAGGTGAAAGCTTTTTGATGTCGTAGGCCGAGCACCATTCCTGTATCTTTCGGCCCTGGAATTGCCTTCCATTATCTAAGACGAGCTTATGAGGAATTCCATACCGACATAAGATATTCTTCTAGAGGAACTTGATTACGGCTTGCTCTGTGATGCGTGTAAGGGCCTCTGCTTCTATCCATTTGGAAAAATAGTCAACGACTACTAACAGGAACTTCTTCTGAGCTGCGATGGTCAGGAATGATCCCACAATATCCATGCCCCATTGATCGAATGGGCAAGAAACTGTTAATGCCTTCATCATCTCCACGGGTCGATGAGGTAGGCAGTGGTGCTTCTGGCAAGATAGGCACGTGGAAACCAACTTGTCGGCGTCCTTTTGCAGGGTCGGCCAGTAATAGCCGGCCAGTAGCGCTTTCCGGGCCACAGCCCGAGCTCCATCGTGGCTTCCGCAGACTCCCATGTGAATCTCTCTAAGCATATAGTTTGCATCTTCCTCACCTAGACACTTGAGCAGAGGCCGGACGAAAGACCTCTTGTATAGCACATCCCCAACCATGGTGTACTGGATTGCCCGCTTTCTGATCAGTCGGTCTTCCTCTCGGTTAGCCAGGATGACCCCTTCTGTCAAGTAAGCAATGAGTGGTGTTCTCTAGTCAGACCCTAGCTCTAGCTCAGCCTGCCGCTCTATCTGCATGATCATTAATGTCAGCCCGCCCGGCTGAGGTAGTACCCAAGAGCCGACCGAGCTAGCCAATTTAGCCAACTCATCTGCCCTTAGGTTACATTCCCTTGGGATCTTCTGTATCTGCACCTCCTGAAATTCAGCTTTCAACTTCTCGTATGCTTCGATGAAGGCCTGAAGCCGGCCGCTATTGACTTCAAACCGACCGGCGTCCTGCTGGGTGACCAGCTGAGAGTCGGAGTATGATACCACCCGAGTGGCTCCCACATGCTTAGCTGCCTGCAATCCGGCTATTAGGGTTTCATACTCGACTTCGTTATTTGTGGCCCTGTACTCGAGTCGAATGGATAAATGCAATTGCTCCCCCTTCGGGGAGACCATCAAGATGTCGATTCCGCTGCCCGACCAAGCCAACGAGCCATCCAAATACACTTGCCAGGCTTCTTCGGGCTCCTCCGAGTGTGACTTGCTTAAAAAATCTGCTAATGCTTGTGCTTTGATGGCAGGGCGAGTCTGATACTGGATGTCGTATTCACTCAGCTTAGTGGTCCATTTGATCAACTGACCCGACGCTTCTGGATTGGAGGCTACCCGCCCCAGGCTGCTGTTGGTCAGGACAACGATGGGGTGCACCAGAAAATAAGGCCGAAGCCTAGCACCTAACAACAACACATGCGCTAACTTTTCGAGTGTCGTATATCAGCACTCGGCTCCTTTCAGTAGATGGGCGAAAAAGTGCACAGGCTTCTGCTCAACCCCCTCCTGCTTGACCAAGACCATGCTAACCAAGTCAGCCGAGGCAGCTAAGTATACAGATAGCACCTCCCCGACCTCGGGCTTGGCTAGCACGGGTAACTCAGCAAGATACGCCTTCAACTCCTCAAACGCCCTATCACAGTCAGCGTCCCATTGAAACTTGGTGGCTTTCCGAAGGGTCTTAAAGAATGGTAGCCCACGCTCAGCTGACCGGGAGTTGAAACGGGATAAAGCTGTGATCCGCCCAGTGAGTCTCTGCGCCTCTCAGAGATTCCGGGGTGGGGGTATATCTAGCAGGGCCTTGACTTTGTTAAGGTTGGCCTCGATGTCGCTCTCGGTCACAATATACCCCAGAAATTTTTCGCTCCGAGCCCAAAAAAGACACTTGGCTGGGTTTAGCTTAAGCCCATACCTGCGCAGGGTTTGGCAAGTCTCCTCCACATCAGCTACCAGGTCTTCCGATCGGCTGAACTTGATTAATATGTCGTCCACATATACTTCAATGTTCCGTCCGATCTGCGCTCGGAAGACCTTGTTCATCATCCGTTGATAAGTAGTCCCTGCATTCTTCAACCCAAATGGCATGATGGTGTAGCAGTAGGTGCCGTCTGCCGTGATGAAACTGACTTTTTCTTGGTCCTCGGCGGCCAGGGGCACTTGATGATACCCTTGATATGCATCCAGCATGGAGATGTACTCGCTGTCGGCCGTCGATTCGACCATCTGGTCGATCCGGGGTAGAGAATAACAATCTTTCGGGCAGGCCCGGTTGAGGTCCCTGAAGTCGATGCAGACCCTCCACTTATTGTCGGGCTTGGCCACCAACACTACGTTGGCCAACCAAGCCGGGAACTGGACCTCCCGAATGTGACCGGCATCTAGCAGTTTCTCGATCTCGACCCAAATCACTTTATTTTGCTCGGTGTTGACGCTTTCTTTGCTTGACGGGCCGAGCATTAGGATATACATGGAGGTGATGCTCTTTGCTACCTTCGGTCGGACGCCCTTCATCTCTTTGACCAACCAGGCGAACATGTCCTGGTTCTGAGCCAAACATTCCAGCAAGGGCTCCTTCAGCTTGTTTGGTAGCCCAACCACAATCTTGACTCGGGCTTCCTCCTGATCAGGGAGCAACTGGACCTCCTCTTTGTCATCACGCAATTCAGCCCAGGGTGAGGCTTGGACCATATTGCAGCTTGAGAAGGGACGAGGGGCCTTTTGGCTTTCCACCCGGACGTCGTCCACGTAACATCTCCGAGCTACCCTCTGGCCCCCTCTGACCTCTCCTACCTTATCCCCGACTGGGAACTTAATCTTAAGGTAGAAGGTGGAGGTGACGACTCTGAATTCGTTGAGGGTCGGTCGGCCCAGAATGACATTATAGGCTGAGGGATCGTCCACTATCAGGCAAGTGGGCCATCTGGTCCTCTTCAGCGGCTCCTCGCCTAAGGAAATGGCCAAACGAATCTGGCCGATGGGCAACACATGGTTCCCCATGAACCCGAACAGCCGGGTTGCCACCAACTACAGATGGGACATCTCGATCTGCAGCTGGTCAAAAGCTTACTTGTACAGTATATTGACCGAGCTGCCCGTGTCCACGATGGTCCGGTGGACCTGGTAGTTGGCGATGACAGCGATGATGACCAGGGCATCATCGTGCGGGCCTTCCAGTCCCTGTAGGTCTTGGGGCCCAAAACTAATCTGGGGCCCTGCTGCTTGTGTCAAGCTAGTGCCGACTTGGTAGAACCTCCAGGTATTTTTCAGCACGATCAAGTAAGTATTTCTCCTTTTCCTTTGGAAAAGTTCAGGGAGGTACCTACATTTGACTTCATTGTTTGTGAAACACATCTTGATACATATTATGCTGAAACTGAGTGTGAGAAATCCATAAAGGTACCTAGTGTTGAATTTGTTGAATGTGACACAATTCTTGAGACATTTCATGTAGAGCCTGATTGTGAAAAATTGTTAGAGGTGCCTATTGATTTTGTTTGTTATGATGGAATTCTTAATACATCTATTGTAGAGGTTCATTGTGAAAATTCCATAGAGGTACCTAGCATAGATTTTGTTGGCTAGAGACTGAGGCTGCTTGTTTAGAAAAATGCATAGAGGTACCCCAGGTTAATTTCATTGGTTATGATGCAATTCTTGATAAATCATATGTGGATAATAATTGTGAAAAACATATGGAGGTACCTAAAATTAATTTTGTTGGTTGTGATGTATTTCTTGAAACATTTTATTTAGAGACTAATTGTATTTCATCTTTTTCTTACCCTGCACGCGTACGGGAGGTATTTCATGGTTTTACAGGGTGCCGTCGACTCCTGGAGTAGCTGCTACAACTAAATAGACTACAGCCTCCTGGAAGGACTTCTAAAAAGCATCAAGAGGGAGGAGTTGCTCTTACTTTAACTTGTAGCACTTCACCTCTTAAGTGGATTTTGTACCTGAATCGTCTCCGGCTACCGAACACAATTATGCGAAGTTGAAGTATGGGGGAGCAGTGAACTATGACAGTGATCACGTGAAAAGTGCTCTCTCGACTACCCAAACCCCACCACCACCAGGATGGATGTTACTCCTAAACCGACTCCAACCGCCAAGAATAAAGGGGAGTTTGTTCATTTTCTTTCCTTTTCTTATTTTCCTTTATGTTTATAAGTGCATGTGTGTTTGCTTTTATAATTTGCATTCATGTTCTGCTTCCGCATTCTGCATTTAGTTTGGTCTTGAATAATCCTTGCTTGATTTCCAGTTGTATCTCCCTATATGTTCCTTTATTATGCTTTGAGAATCATAAAAGATGGTTAAGTCTGACTATTGAGTTTTGGTTTCCTTGGTATGCTTGGGGGCATTAATTGCGTTTAGTCATTTGTTGTGGTGATGGACTCTATCTTGATAGATTAAGTATGACATTTTATTATTCACCTAGTGAGGATATTGTCATGTTTATCTTTAATCCTCCTTTGTGTGATAGCATTTGTGATACTTGACACTCTAGAACTTGCTTTGATTCTTTTTGAAATTACAATAGCATAAGGTTACATGAATATGATGGAGGCAAACTTTCTTGTTGATCTCTTAGTTTTCCCTCTACTTTGCTACTGTTACTGGTGAGCATTTCACCTGTTACTTTCATGTTTCATTGTCTTTCCTTTGTCAGATCTTCTCATTGTTATTGTATTCTCACTGTCATATCTTTATTAGCTTACTCTTCCCTTGAGCATGAGAGTATGGGGTGATTGCATGATGAGTACATTTTTATTTGTCTATTATTAGCCTCTATTATTGTGAGTTTTAGATGTTATCATGTTTTGTTACATTGTCTGAGGTAAGTTTTAAGTGTGTGGGGGGGGGGGGGGGGGAAGACAAGTATGTATGGACGAATGCTTGTGGAAAAAAAAATCTCTCTATGTACTAAAAAAAAGAAGAAAAAAAGATGAGAAATGAAAAAAAAAGAGAAAAGAATGAAAAATGAAAGAGAGAAAAAAAAATTTCTCAGACATTTGGATGTTGTTAGTGAGAAACATAAGAGTTAAGTTGTTAATATACACATGTATTTTGAGAGATGTTGTAAGTAGTTGTTGTGTATTGCATTGAGAATGTGCAAGGAGAATTTTGAGTGTTGGGTGTTTGATTGAGTTTTTATTTTGGCATATTGTTTGATTGTATACGTCATGTTAATTACCTCAATGCTCTCATATTCTCTGTGATCTTCCTTGCTATCTACCCTTCTTGTCCTCTTGTTAGCATGTGGTTTCATCATTGAAAAGTCCTCTTAATTTGTGTACTTATGTTATAGTAGTGGAGAAGTAGAAGATAAGCAAGCATATGGTAGTGCAATGTCATACATGCTTTGAGAGAACTCCACTTTCATATTTGTTATTTTTGTGAGCATCAGTGCATATATCTATCTTGTGAGGTTTTTTGTCATGCATAGTTTATTCAAGATGATGAAATTACTATGCCTTTTGAATTATGTGAGATTTGGAACCATAAATATATTGATTCTTGAGACTTGATGATCCTAAGTAACCTTCTTTTATTATTTTTAAAGTATCGATAAGGGATGTAATGTTTGGGAGATATTTTGTTCCCTTTTAGTTTTGTTTACTTGCTCGAGACGTGCAAGAATTAAGTATGGGGGTGTGATAACTAGCATTTTGACAGATAAATTTTGTGCCATTAGTGGAGAAATTTGGGGCTCTGGTGTATATTTGTTTATGAAATGATGCATAATTATTAATAGGATGTATTTTCATTAGTTAATTAATTTTCCTGTATTCTCACACTCATATTTCATTCTATTGGATTTTTGGACAACTTGTGCATCATCGAATCAAAAGGGGCGCATCCGGGGCGAAGATGGATCCATAAAGAACGACACCAGACTCCAATTTCTTTTAGTCGGAGGCCTGATTGGTCACCAGACCAATCAGGGAAGGCCTGATCGGTCCAGTGACCGATCAGGGAAGGCCTGATCGGTCCAGTGACCGATCAGGAAGAGATGGCATAGAAGAACTCATAATTTTAGCTACTGATCAAATCCTGATCGGTCCCCAGACCGATCAGGGAGCGTCCAGACCAATCAGAGGTCACTTAGTTCAATCTGTAACTGTCCAGAGCGGTCGGAAGAATTGGTACATCGCAACCCTCCACTCGGATCTAGCATGGAAACGAAGGGAGATCTCTTGCAAGTAATCTCGGCCACTCATCAAGGGAAATCAAGGGTGGAAAAGAGAGGTAGAAAAGGAAGCAAGGGCAGCCAAGGGAGAGGAGGACGCCATCACACAAGGCTGCAACCTTCTTCCACATCGACGCCTTTTCCACCACGAAGGCCGGCGGCATACTCACCATCTCGCCGTCGCCGGCCGGTCATCTCCTCCACCTTCCATCGCTCTTCATCTCTTTTCCCTATCTTCTTCTCCTTCATCACAGCGGGCAATAGTTCTTTACACTCCTTCACAGCATTCCCTTCACAGTTTTTTTTCCTTCACAGCTTTTCCTTCGCAGCAGCTCCTTCATCCATCCTTCATCAGATTCGGCAGAACCCCTTTACAGTAGTTCTTATTCACAGCTTTCCTTCGCCAACAGCTCTTTAGATCCATTCCGGTTGCCCTTCATCAGATTCGGTTATTGGTTGTTTTGATAGATGGTTGTTTGTGTTAATTGGTGAATGATTGTATTGGATGGATCCCTGATGTTTCAATTTGCATGTACTTGGGTCATTTTGCTTGATGCTCATTACATGTTTGATGAAATTCCTAAACAATTTTGTTAATTGAATGCTTTGTTAATTGAATGCTTCATGTTTTCCTTATTTTCGTGTACTTGATTTGGATGCAATAGGTTAGGTTAGGTCAGATTAGATTTCTTTAATGCTTTAGGTTTTGCTCTATGTTTAGTTTCGTCAATGCTTTAGTTCAAGTTGCCCCTTTCCTTTTCTGCATGTATAGTTTAGATTAAATTAGATCTCCTTTACTCGCATTGTCTTTCATTAATTAGGATTAGATTTCATACTTGCTTTGCTATTTCATTTCATAGTCATAGCTCTCAAATCCAAACCCCAGTTTAATATCCAAAATCCAAAAGCAATAACATACAATCCTAAGGTTTAACATGTATCAAGTACATTCGTTGGGAGAAGACTCGAGTTACTCTATGCTACATTAGTTTAGAGGAGTTCGACACTTTAATTGTATTTGAAATCGTAACACGACTAAAACGGTTATCAATATGTTTAAGGTTAGAGTGTTATGTTGTATTTGATGTGTGTGATTGAGTTTGCAGGACTTGGAGAATCACACATGGTGGACGCATCCGAGGGACGAGAGTCGAGGGAGGAGAGCTCCAAGGGTAAGCTGGGAAGTGGACTTCAAGGGCACACGTGAAGGGTGACATGGAGGCAAGCCAAGGGAAGGCTTGCGTGCGCATCCGAGGGACGATAGCCAGAGGAAGAAGACTTCAAGAGGTAAGCCAAGGGAGCATACCTGAAAGCATACGTGAAGGAGAAGGTCCAGAGCGGCTGGAACTAAGCTGAGAGGCAGGGCAGTCGACTGGCCTGGGATCAGTCGACTGCCAAAACTCACAGAGAGTTTTTGGCCTTCGACCAATCGACTGGCCCCAAGGCAGTCGACTGGTATACCCCGAAAACTAGCCGTTGGCTAGCCATTAATGCTAGGCCAGTCGACTGCCCCAGGGCAGTCGACTGGTGCGGGGCTGGATAGACTGCGAGTATGTCCTATTCACCTATAAAAGGAACACCTTTTTGCACGTGAGCGGTACGGTTCCGTACAATGTCGAAGTGCTGCTCGTCTGAAGAGTGTCCTCTACTTCCTCTCTCATATTACTGCATTCTGTAAAAAGGAAGATCATTCTGTAAAGGTTTCTCCACCTGAAGGAGGTTTTTCGATAGTGGAAGTGGTGCTCGCGGCGTGGATCCTTGGATTAGTCACCCATCTGGGTGGATACCAAGTAAAAATTTCATTGTTAGCATTGTTTTATTCATTTGCATATTATTGTTTCTGCTGCACTAACGAAATTGTAGAGATCCAAACGAAAAGTATTATTCACCCCCCCTCTAGCACGCCAAGACGATCTATCAGTTGGTATCAGAGCAATATAGAAGCAAATAATGACTAAAAATGGGGAGAGGACATTGAATAAGGGGGAGGTTACCTCTTAGGTTTCTATATGTCTTACATTTTTAATGGTGTTTATTGTTAAGTAGAAACTTAACTTGGATTATGATTAGAATTGAAAATGGGAGAAGACATAGGAGCAAGTAATTTGGAATGGATG
>JAGFNQ010005850.1:0-29144 GCA_024364735.1 Boesenbergia rotunda | reverse complement strand
TAAGGGGGAGGTTACCTCTTAGGTTTCTATATGTCTTACATTTTTAATGGTGTTTAGTGTTAAGTGGAAACTTAACTTGGATTATTATTAGAATTGAAAATGGGAGAAAACATGGATTAAGGGGGAGGTTATCTCTTAGGGTTACTATGTCCTATGCTTTTTCAATTGCTATCTTTTGTTATTGCTATTGTTGGCTGTTGTTAATATCTAAACTTAAACATATTGCCACACATCAAAAAGGGGGAGATTGTTGAGGCAATCGACCCTTAAATGATTGAAAGATCATGATTTTGATGTGTGTGGGTGAATATGTTTAAGGTTAAAGTGTTATGTTGTATTTGATGTGTGTGATTGAGTTTGCAGGACTTGGAGAATCACACATGGTGGACGCATCCGAGGGACGAGAGCCAAGGGAGGAGAGCTCCAAGGGCAAGCTTGGAAGTGGACTTCAAGGGCACACGTGAAGGGTGGCATGGAGGCAAGCCAAGGGAAGGCTTGCGTGCGCATCCAAGGGACAATAGCCAGAGGAAGAGGACTTCAAGAGGCAAGCCAAAGGAGCAGACATGAAGGCATACGTGAAGGAGAAGGTCCGGAGTGGCTGGAACTAAGCTAAGAGGCAGGGCAGTCGACTGGCCTGGGACTAGTCGACTGCCAAAACTCACAGAGAGTGTTCGGCTTCGGACCAGTCGACTGGCCCCAAGGCAGTCGACTGGTATACCCCGAAAACTAGCAATTGGCTAGCAATTAATGCTAGGTCAGTCGTCTGCTCCAGGGGCAGTCGACTGGTGCGGGGCTGGACAGACTGCGAGTATGTCCTATTCACCTATAAAAGGAGCACCTTTTTGCACGTGAGCGGTACGGTTTCGTACAGTGTCAAAGTGCTGCTCGTTTGAAGAGTGTCTTCTACTTTCTCTCTCATATTACTGCATTCTGTAAAGAGGAAGATCATTATGTAAAGGTTTCTCCACCTGATGGAGGTTTTTCAATAGTGGAAGTGGTGCTCACGGCGTGGATCCTTGGATTAGTCACCCATCTGGGTGGATACCAAGTAAAAATTTCACTGTTAGCATTGTTTTATTCATTTGCATATTATTGTTTCCGCTGCACTAACGAAATTGTAGAGATCCAAACGAAAAGTGTTATTCACCCCCGCCCCTCTAGCACGCCAAGATGATCTATCAGTTGGTATCAGAGCAATATAGGAGCAAATAATGACTAAAAATGGGGAGAAGACATTGAACAAGGGGGAGGTTACCTCTTAGGTTTCTATATGTCTTACATTTTTAATGGTGTTTAGTGTTAAGTGGAAACTTAACTTGGATTATGATTAGAATTGAAAATGGGAGAAGACATAGGAGCAAGTAATTTGGAATGGATGATTTAAGGTTTTCTTTCCCACTTAGACCTTGAATGATTAAAAATGGGGAGAAGACATGATTAAGGGGAGGTTACCTCTTAGGTTTTATATGTCTTACATTTTTAATGTGTTTAGTGTTAAGTGGAAACTTAACTTGGAATGTATTAGAATTGAAAATGGGAGAAGACATGGATTAAGGGGGAGGTTACCTCTTAGGGTTACTATGTCCTATGCTTTTTCAATTGCTATCTTTTGCTATTGCTATTGTTGGCTGTTTTATCTCTAAACTTAAACATATTGCACACATCAAAAAGGGGAGATTGTTGAGGCAATCGCCCTTAAATGATTGGAAGATCATGGTTTGATGTGTGTGGGTGAATATGTTTAAGGTTAGAGTGTTATGTTTATTTGATGTGTGTGATTGAGTTTGAGGACTTGGAGAATCACACATGGTGGACGCATCCGAGAGACGAGAGCCGAGGGAGGAGAGCTCCAAGGGCAAGCTGGGAATTGGACTTCAAGGGCACACGTGAAGGGTGGCATGGAGGCAAGCCAAGGGAAGGCTTGCGTGCGCATCCAAGGGACAATAGCCAGAGGAAGAGGACTTCAAGAGGCAAGCCAAAGGAGCAGACATGAAGGCATACGTGAAGGAGAAGGTCCGGAGTGGTGGAAACTAAGCTGAGAGGCAGGGCAATCGACTGGCCTGGGACCAGTCGACTGCCAAAACTCACAGAGAGTGTTCGGCCTCAGACCAGTCGACTGGCCCCAAGGCAGTCGACTGGTATACCCCGAAAACTAGCCGTTGGCTAGCAATTAATGCTAGGCCAGTCGACTGCCCCAGGGGCAGTCGACTGGTGCGAGGCTGGACAGACTGCGAGTCTGTCCTGTTCACCTTTAAAAGGAGCACCTTTTTGCACGTGAGCGGTACGGTTCCGTACAGTGTCAAAGTGTTGCTCATCTGAAGAGTGTCTTCTACTTCCTCTCTCATATTACTGCATTCTGTAAAGAGGAAGATCATTCTGCAAAGGTTTCTCCACCTGAAGCGGGTTTTTCGATAGTGGAAGTGGTGTTCGCGGCGTGGATCCTTGGATTAGTCACCCATCTGGGTGGATACCAAGTAAAAATTTCTTTGTTAGCATTGTTTTATTCATTTGCATATTATTATTTCCACTACGCTAACAAAATTGTAGAGATCCAAACGAAAAGTACTATTCACCCTCCCCCCTCTAGCACGCCAAGATGATCTATCAGGGGAGTCGGTTGAATCATCTTTGGGTCGGGCCCTAGAGGGTTGTTAGGAAGGCTCGGCACTTGACGCCCTCCGGGTAGTGGTGGAGCAGGGCAGCACCCTCGAACTTCATCAAGTGTTCCTCTGGGTCGGTGGTCCCCGCGTATTCGGGGATTGAGAAGAAGCGGAGATGTCGAGGAAGTAGATCTTCCAAGATCCAGGAGGAAAAGGGGTGCCTGGAGAAGGGTCGGCCGGGGCCTTTCCCTTGTCGAGACGCAGCCCATGCATCTGGTTGGACTCTGACGCCTCGACTGGCATTGAGTCGGCTTCTTCATCCCGATCCTGATAAAAAGCCGCGGGAAAGGGAGCAGAACCCCCTTCAGGTCGGACAGGCCTTCCCCGACCTCCCGACTACCCTTATGTTGTCGGCTCGAGGAATCTAGGTGCTAGGCTACCGACCTACGAAGGCCTCTGGGGGGTCTTCTGAGCTCGGGTAACCATCAAAAGCTCATACTCCTCGGGCGTGATAGTCATCATGACTCGGAAGGGGCGCTATCAACTTAAGGGAGAGCGCCATCAGGCCCGACACGGGCATATGTGGTCGTAGTACCGGGGGTTCAGGGTATGGTAGGGAGATCATGGTGTTAGCGAGATACTCGCGATTCGGCCGGAGTGGTACCAGACCTGTGCCTACCCTATACTACTTCTGCTAGTCCTGTGTCAGGGAATGGTTGTTCTGCTAAGTCACGACGAGTACCTTAGACAACTTGGCTTCCCGAGTTAAGGAAGGCTTCCCGAGCGAAGGTATGCTTCCTGAGTCGTAGGGAGTGTGGTTCGGGAGGTACGTCTGAACTTAGCTGACTCAAGGGTAGTCTGGCCACCGACCGGGTACTCTTCTAGCTCGGGGTGCTCCTGACTCGGGGATCTCATGATATGGTGATACTCTGATTGAAGACTTCTTTAGCTCGAGAGGACCCCAGGAGCGTGGGTCGCCACGTGTTCGGCTGGGCCCCGAGCTGCGAAGTGCGCGGGGGCATGCCCGTTTACGACTTGTGCGAAAGTGAGAATTCGGACCATTAGTCGGATTGTACCCAGGGAGCGTGGGTCGCCACGCGTCTGACTAGGAACCGAGCCGAGAGGTGCACGGGAGCAGATCCACTTATAACTTCATGATACTTTGAGTTGAGACTCCCCTGGCTCGGGAGTGCTAAAGCTTAGGAATGTGGTGAGTCAGAACTTCTCCGACTCGGGACTCTACTAACTTAGAACTCCCCTATCCAGGACTTCCTGGACTCGGGGGCCTTCGTGGCTTCTAGCCATCGGGGCCTCTGGCCCTTTTTGCCTGGCCCTGGGCCAATATTTCGTCGCGCTTGGGGGAAATCGGTTGATTCGCCTGTATGGGCCCCATGCTCGACGGGCTTCTGGGGCCCACAAACATATCTCCTTCTGACGGGTTGCCAGGCTGCCGGGCAGGCTACACATAAGCCGGCCCGAGATTACCCTCAATCAAAACCCATTATCATTTTTATGGTAGAATGTGTACCCAGCGCCCCTTATTTACTATTGGACAGAATAAAAATGAGTGTGATGCTGCCACATTAAATAACGGGCTCCTATGATTATTTCCTATTATTGAAGAAGACTACTGATAATTACCATTTTGTTGATAAAATTAGGCTCTCAAATCCATCTTTTGATCCACTTTTTTATGCTTAAGTTTGCATTTACATTAGGTTTCATGAATTACCTCTATTTTAGCTTTTGATTCAAATCTTTGTATATTTGAGATATTTTGGGCATTAAATTTGAATCTAATTTTGTAGGCTTCAAATGATCATGGACCTAGATCAGATTGGATCAAACTTGAGTCAGAATTGGATCCGGATCAAGATGATCATGCATCGGATTAATATGGGTCGTCCGATCAAGAAATGGCTAGATCTGAGTCATCTGTCAACTTCTGATCAATCCGAACTCAAGATAGGGTTAATCCTGACCACAAATCAAGATCTAAAAGTTTGAACTAAATCAGAGTCCATCTGACCGTCGGATCAAGCTTAAGGGGAGTTTCAACCATCTATTCAAAAGAAGGGAAGATCTGAGTCATCCGTCGTAGATCTGATTGATCCAAGCTAAGGCGAAGTAGATTAGAGCCATTGATCAAGATTTGGGAGGTTTGGTTCAGATCTGAGAAGATCCGACCGTCGGATGAGGCTAGAACGATCACAGTCGTCCAAATTCAAATGGGATTAATTTAAACAGACTTCTTCTCCGCGCTGAGCTGGTCATCACGTGGTAGCAGAGTTCGTAGAGTAGTGTATATTACTTCCGTTCTTCATCGTTTCCGCATCAGTTTTCTTCTTAGATCGCGCGACCAACATTAGATTTGTCGTCTTCAAGATCTCAGATCATCCAGGTAACTTTCTTGTTCGATTTGCTCATCCAAATCTTGCAACTGAAGGAGCTACGGTGAGGGTTTCGCCGGAGTTGCTGTTCTTGCCGATTAATCCTTGTTGATAGCTGGATCCCGTCGACCGGAGCTGTCGAAGCTTAGGATGGGTTCTCGAAAGCATTTTGATTGTTCCTGAGCTCGATCGCCATCCAGTCAATCAAGAAGGAAGTGATCGGGGATCGTTTTCAGCTACTGACCGATCGCTGTGACCGGACAGAGACGCCTCTGATCGGTCCTGTGACCGATCAGAAGAAGCCCTGATTGGTCCTGTGACCGATCAGGAAGAGCAGCTCATTCAAATTCATTGCGAACTGAACAAAGGAGGTTTTCTTCGATGGTTTTTGAGTTTAGAGGGTTTCTAACTCAACTTTTGTGTGACGGCAAAGGGAAGTCTTGATTAGGAACTGATTTGATGTTTTACTTAGGATAATTTTGATTCCAAACACTTAATTCTTCAAGTTGTTTAGTTGCTTACATTACAATTTAAGCCAAGTTTCTTAAGCAATGGTTCTGTTCTAGCTTTCATATTTTTGCAATTAATTACCTGCATTCAAGTTTAGTTCTCTGCAATTAATTCCCTGCATTTAAGTTTAGTTCTTAAGATCCAATTCTATAGTTTGGTTTTAATTGCTCAGTTGTCAATTAGGTTAAGTTTAGTTTCCGCACTTTCCTAGTTCATTTCTGCTTAGTTAAGCTCATTTTGTTCCGAACTGTTATATCATTCCTTATTGCAAAAACCCCCCTTTTACTAGAAAACTCAAATCATCAAACGACAACAACTCTCAAGCTCGAATTAAGCATTCACAACTAGTCCTTAAAAAAATACGACCTGAGGCCCCTATTCTACATTAAATTTTGTTAGCCAAGGGTTTTCAGCTTATAAATATCTAAATTTGAGACTCATTCGTGACACTAGTAATTGGGTCCATTAAATTTTTGGCGCCATTGTCGGGGACACACTAGTTGAGTTTGTTTAATTTGAGTTCTGTTTATTTTCATATTCTTTGATTCTATTTTATTTGCTTAATCTTTCTATATACATTTGTTGTCATTTTTGTTTGTTTTATGACCAGGACTGCCAGTGGAGATATTGTGGAGTTTGAATGTTGAGATAGAGAGAACATTCAGAACTAGGAGAAATCAAGGAAGAGTTTCAGAAGCAATTGAAAAATACTCCTACTCATTTAAGCAGTTCATGGCAGAATATCAGTATTTTCAAAACTCTCGACAGTAGTTTCAGAATTTTCAGCAACCCTACTCGCAATTCCAGCAAGGTTTCCAACAATCTAATCAACAGTTTCAGCAAAACCAACCTTGGACCGATCAGGATTTTCAGCAAAAGTTTCAAAATTTTCAGCAACCATTTCTTCAGCAACCATTTCATCAAAACCAGTAAGTTTATCAAAATTTTCAACAATTTCATTATAATCAGCAAATTTTTCAACCTTCACAGCAATCTTTCCAACCATTTCAGCAGAATTTTCAGTTTCAAGGTCAGAATTTTCAACCTCAACAATTTCAGCCTTTCATTCAGAATTTTCAACCTCAAGATCAGAATTCTCAGAGCAATAATTTCCAACAACATCCATCTTGTTATCAACCCAACTTTCAGCAATGTCAACAGCCCAACTATTCATTTGATCAGCCCCAACAACTTCAATTCCAGAATTCACAGCAACATCATGAATTTTAGCAATCTTATGCTACATTTCAAGGCCAAGAAGAGTTCCATACCGATCAAAGAGACTTGGAGAACTCTAGTGAATTTGATGCACAACAATAAAGGCTTGAGGAGATGATTTAACAAATCATGCGACAACAGCAAAGTTTACAACAACTAAGGCAACAAAAGAATGAGTCCACTCTTCAAAACATTGAAAGATACATTGGATAAATAGCTAGTGGAATGAATCAAATGCAAGCCCAAAGATCGGGACAATTACCTTCTCAAGTAACTCTTAATCCTAAGGGGAATGTTAGTGCCACAACTTTAAGGAGTGAGGAAGTTGTTTCAAGTCTAAACACTCCAATGGCTGATTTTTCTGAAGAAATTCCAGAAACTTACTTTCCATTTCAAAACAGCCCCAAAATGGCTTCAACATCAACTGAAGGTGACCCTAGTTCAAGCCTAAGTCCTTCTATTGATCTTGCAATTGTGATGGAAGAAGAAGAAGAAATCAGTAAAATTAGGATACCTACAACAACTATACCTACCTAAATTCCTACTCAAGATTCACTTTTAAAAATTTCAGCTCAAGAGGAAGAACCGAATGCCCCTTTACCCTTCCCCCAGCACCCCAGAGAGGATCCTCCTAGTATTAGCATGGGTATTTTAGATGAGGTTGTTGATACAGAGTTATTTGCTGATAAAGTTTCAATTGATATTCAGAGAGGATGTTTTAGCTCAGATGAGGTTGAAGATGCATTAGTTATCGAGGCATTGGAGGAGGTTGATAGTAAAGCTTGTGACAGTCTTGAATTCGATTCTGAAGCTCTACAGGACCCTTCTAGACTTTTATTTTATGATGATATAGTTGTTGTTGATCATAACTTTTCTAATATGGTTGTTGCAGATATTGTTGATGAAGCATGTGTTGGAGATGATTCTATAGGTGTAGGGGATTGCACTGAGCCCCAAGGACCACCAACATTGATTGATATATCAGAAGATTCAGATGATAAGTATGAAAGTGTAGGGACTTGCATGGAGGAAGCAAGAACCCAAGAATCACCTATCTTAGCTGAATGTCCACCAGAACCTGAGATTGAAGTGGAGCCTTTACCTAACCAGGAGGAGGCGATAGTTACATCTACCATTGTGGAACCTTCAGGTATTTTTCAGCACGACAAGGTAAGTATTTCTCCTAATTTTTCAGAAAATTTCATAGAGGTACCTAAGGTTAATTTTGTTGCCTATGACACTATTGATTTAATTGGATGTGACACTGTTGATTTTGTTGAAAGTGATGCATTTATTGATACATCCTATGTAGAGATTGATTGTGAAAAATTCATAGAGGTACCTGAGGTTGATTTTATTGGCTGTGATACACTTTTTGATACATCCTATGTAGAGACTGATTGTGAAAAATTCATAAAGGTACCCAAAATTGATTCTGTTGGCTGTGATGAACTTCTTGATACATCGTAGGTAGAGACTGAAATTGTTTGTGCAAATCTCATAGAGGTACCAAAAATTGATTTTATTGGTTGTGATACATTTCCTGATACATCCTATGTAGAGACTGAGATTGATTTTGAAAAAATCATAGAGGTACCTAAGGTTGATTTAATTGGCTGTGATGAACTTCTTGATACATCCTATGTAGAAAGACTGATTGTGAAAAATTCATAGAGGTACCCAAAATTGATTCTGTTGGCTGTGATGAACTTCTTGATACATCCTATGTAGAGACTGATTGTGAAACATTCATAGAGGTACCCAAAATTGATTTTGTTGGCTGTAATGAACTTCTTGATACATCGTATGTAGAGACTGAAATTGATTGTGAAAAATTCATAGAGGTACCTAAGATTGATTTTATTGGATATGATACATTTCTTGATACATTTTATGTAGAGATTGTTTATATTTCATTTCTTTCTTACCCTGCATGTGTGCGGAAGGTATTTTATTTACATGGTTTTGCAGGGTCCCGTAGGATTCTCGAGTGGGTACTCCAATTAAGTAGTCTCCAACCCCCTGGAATGACTTCCAAACAGCATATAGTGGGAGGGGTTGAATTTACTTTGACTTGTAGCTATTTACCCCAAGAATGGATTTTGAACCTTAATCGCCTCCGACCACCGGAACATACTTATGCAATGTTGATAAAAGAGAGAGCAGTGTATTATGATTTTGATCGCATGAGGATAGCTCTCCCTAGATAGATGCTCCGTGCTCTTTACCCAATTTGAAGGGGAGTTGTTTCTTCTTACACTCTCATTTCATTGTATATACCATTTTCATGTTTTCTAGCATTGAATTTTTCCTTTACAATGAGTTCTTGATAATAAATGCTTACGTAGCATAGAATGAATAAGAGTCATTATAGATACCATTTTATCCCTTTTTGGCACCTTGTTTCTTGCATGGTTAAGGAATAAATGTATTATTCTAGATTTTCTCTATATCATTTTAGAGTCCTTTGAAAGTGAATTAAATTTGGTTGTTAAAACTTAGGATTTGAGCCAATGGATGAAAATTCTTGGATGCTTGAGTACTACTTAGTTATGGACTCTAGATTGATGACTTGAGATGAATTCTTTTTACCTAGTGAGGATTGGCCTAATTTTTGTAAGACACACATGTGATTGTACTCTAGAACTTGCTTAGGTTCTTTCAAAACTATATTTCTATGATTGGACCACATTTATAGAGGTGAATCACTTTGTCTCCTTTTCATATCAATTTTTGCAACATTGCTTGTTGATCTTCTCTATATTCTATTTTCTTTCCCTTATATTTCTGTTTATACCCATAATCTCCATGGACTTGGTTGCTTGGGAGTGTTTCTTAATGTTACTTTGCCTGAGACGGATAAAAGTTTTAAGTGTGGGGGAGGATCAAGTATTGAATCAAACATTGAGGATAATAGAAGCATTTAGCAACCATTGAGCCAAAGTGTGCCAACGTGTAACTATTGTGTATCAAGAGTGAGTTCCAAGAGTTGACAAATGGGAAGTTAACTCAAACTAGAGATGGATGAATTCAAATGTGAGGATTTTGGCATTGAATTTGACAGTTTAGAATGAAATTTCAGCAAGCAATTGAAGACAACAAGGATCTAAAAAATCTGCAAACTTTATTAGCAAGTGTTAAGAGGACTTTGTTAAAGAAGATGTTTTTGATGCTCCTACAACCTTGCATTCATGCAAGGAAAAGCTGTCAAAAGGAGATAGAGTGCTAGAAGTCAGAAAATTAGAAATGGAGGATTGAGAGGTTGGAGCAGCAGTTGAACAATTGAAAAAAAATCTTGGCTGCAGAAAAAAAACAGAAAAGAAAAAAAAAGAAAGAAAAGATCATTAAATGGAAGTCAAGAGATGGGTTAGTTTACTGAATTTGAAGAGGATAACAAAATGCTAGATGATGGTGTTATTGATTGAGAAGAAGCAAAACTTGACATAAGATAGTTTCAGAATTCAGGCAAAAATAATTTTTTGGCTACTGATCAGACCCTGACCGGTCCCGTGACCGATCAGGGAGGTGTCTGATCGGTCACTCTGACTGATCAAAGACATTCTAGTCTAATCAGAAGCTGTTTAGAATGATCAGGAGTAGCACAGACCGATCTCCAAAATGATCAGGCAATGACTGATCGGTCTCTTGACCGATCAGCAGGGTTGGCACAGAGAAAAACACTGATTCAGTACTGTTTCTTGAAGTTGTTCATCCAAATCAGCTGATTCCTACTCACTTGAGCTCTGATTTCATTGAGAGGGTCATAAAAGAGGGCAAAGTACATTAGAAACATTTTTGAGTGTACAAGTCTTCCGCTCTCTTTACTTTTCCATATTTCCTTATCATACCATACTTCTTTATCATAATTCTTTAGCATCAAATTCATTAAACATCATTTCATTTCTATCATCTCATATTTCTTTAACTTGTTCTAATAACCTTTTGTAAGTGTAGATCCAAATCAAGAATGATGGTGGAGAGTAGAACATAAGCAAGCTTATAGTAGTGCAAGAACCATGTTTGTGTTTAAGTGAGCTCCATTTTCATCAAAAATATAGAACTTAGGAAGAAGGCCACTAAAATTTCCCTTGAAAGGCTTTGTGAGTTAAATTCATCTCAATGAGTCATGAAGGATGAAGTATACTAAGTTGCTGACTTAAGGACAAGTTTCTAGTCCATTGAGTTTAGATTTTTGAGAATTGACAACCTTAGGTAATTTCCTTTCAATTGCTTCTAACTATGATTGAGATTAATCTAGGGGGTACATTACTAGTTAGCTTGTGTGAGACGCCTAAGAGTAAGTGTGGGGGAGTTGATAATTACCATTTTGTTGATAAAATTAGGCTCTCCATGTTTTGATCCACTTTTATATGCTTAAGTTTGCATTTACATTAGGTTTCATGAATTACCTCTATTTTAGCTTTTGATTCAAATCTTTGTATATTTGAGATATTTTGGGCATTAAATTTGAATCTAATTTTGTAGGCTTCAAATGATCATGGACCTAGATCAGATTGGATCAAGCTTAAGTCAGAATTGGATCCGGATCAAGATGATCAAGCATCGAATTAATATGGGTCATCCGATCAAGAAATGGCTAGATCTGAGCCATCTGTCAACTTCTGATCAATCCGAGCTCAAGATAGGGTTAATCCTGACCACAAATCAAGATCTGAAAGTTTGAACTAAATCAAAGTCCATCTGACCGTCGGATCAAGCTTAAGGGGAGTTTCAACCATCCATTCAAAAGAAGGGAATATCTGAGTCATCCATCACAGATCTGATTGATCCAAGCTAAGGGGAAGTAGATCAGAGCCATTGATCAAGATCTGGGAGGTTTGGTTCAGGACTGAGAAGATCCGACCGTCGGATGAGGCCAGAACGATCACAGCCGTCCAAATTCAAATGGGATTAATTTAAACAAACTTCTTCTCCGCGTTGAGCTCGTCATCGCGTGGTAGCAGAGTTCGCAGAGTGGTGTAGATTTCTTCCGTTCTTCTCGTTTCCGCATCAGTTTTCTTCTTAGATCGCGCGGCCAACATCAGATTTGTCGTCTTCAAGATCTCAGATCATCGAGGTAACTTTCTCGATCGATTTGCTAATCCAAATCTTGCAGCTGAAGGAGCTACGGTGAGGGTTTCGCCGAAGCTGCTGTTCTTGCCGATTAATCCTTGTTGATCGATGGATCCCGTCGACCAGAGCTGTCGAAGCTTAAGAGGGGTTCTCGAAAGCATTTTGATTGTTCCTGAGCTCGATCGCCATCCAGTCAATTGAGAAGGAAGTGATCGGGGATCGTTTGCAGCTACTGACCGATCGCTGTGACCGGACAGAGACGCCTCTGATCGGTCCCGTGACCGATCAGAAGAAGACCTGATCGGTCCTGTGACCGATCAGGAAGAGCTGTTCATTCAAATTCATTGCGAACTGAACAAAGGAGGTTTTCTTCGATGGTTTTTGAGTTCAGAGGGTTTCTAACTCAACTTTTGTGTGACGGCAAAGGGAAGTCTTGATTAGGAACTGATTTGATGTTTTACTTAGGATAATTTTGATTCCAAGCACTTAATTCTTCAAGCTGTTCTAGTTGCTTACATTACAATTTAAGCCAAGTTTCTTAAGCAATGGTTCTGTTCTAGCTCTCATATTTCTGCAATTAATTACCTGCATTCAAGTTTAGTTCTCAGTAATTAATTCCCTGCATTTAAGTTTAGTTCTTATGTTCCAATTCTATAGTTTGGTTTTAATTGCTCAGTTGTCAATTAGGTTAAGTTTAGTTTCCGCACTTTCCTAGTTCATTTCTGCTTAGTTAAGCTCATTTTGTTCCGAACTGTTATTTCATTCCTTATTGCAAAGCCCCCCTTTTACTAGAAAACCTAAATCATCAAACGACAACAACTCTCAAGCTCGAATTAAACATTCACAACTAGTCTTTAAAAAATACAACCTGAGGCCCCTATTCTACATTCAATTTTGTTAGCCAAGGGTTTTC
The DNA here is from genome assembly GCA_024364735.1 of Boesenbergia rotunda. Taxonomy (NCBI): domain Eukaryota; kingdom Viridiplantae; phylum Streptophyta; class Magnoliopsida; order Zingiberales; family Zingiberaceae; genus Boesenbergia; species Boesenbergia rotunda. Next base: position 16,440 of record JAGFNQ010005850.1, on the reverse strand, counting down.
AACTTATAAATATCTAAATTTGAGACTCATTCGTGACACTAGTAATTGGGTCCATCAACTACGATAGAAATTTAAATTGATATGTATATGATTGGAAGTTTGTAAACATAATAAAATTTTCTGTTACTTTTTAACTTCTCAATTATCATGATGATTATCTTATATACTTATCAATTGACATGGCTCTGGAGGTAGGAGAGAACAAATTCTAAGGTTAATGATTGTCATTGTAGAAGAATAAAAATGATGCACAACATAAGTTTAAAGCAAAAAAATTTAACGTGAATGACATGATATTCTAATTGTAACGATTCTCGATAGGTTCATCATGTCCCACAGGTTATAGTTTGATTTGAGGCAGCGGCCTCCAGCCGCCATCGGTATCTAGGCTACAATCGAACGTGTACATAAAAAATGTCATGTCATTCACGTTTTGATTTATATTATGAATTCACACTCTTCATCATAACTCTAAGAAGAATATGTGATGAGGGAGTGACAGAAGATTGGTCACAAACGGTCATAAACAAACGGTCACAAACAAACGATTATTTTAATTTTAAAAAAATAAATTTTCATCTATAAATACTCATCAACTCTCATTTGAAACTTCAAACACATCCCTTCCAATCACTCTCATTTCAATCTTCAAAGACCTTCCTCCCTCCTTCTAAAAATCTCATTTCCAGTATTTACTTCCGAAATGGATGAAAATAATCGTGATTTTTTAGAAGGTTTTTAGAAAATACTTCTTCCCAAAATTCCCAAACTCCACCAAATTATCCATATTTTCCATATCCACCAAATTACTCACATAATTCATACCCACCAAATAATCCATATGATTCATATCCACCTAATTATCCATATACTCCATATCCATAAAATTATCCATCCAATCCACCAACAACCGGCATGCCTTTTACATCTCCGACAGAAAGTGACCCATTTACTCCGACTTTTATTCCAGAGACTCAAGTGTCCGACCGTGAATCTCCAATCGAAGTTGTTAATTTAAAGAAGGCGGATGCTGGCGCTGCGAGCAGAAGAAAACGATCAACATGGAGTAAGTCTGAAGACGAAATTTTGGCCAGATCATTTGTCACTATCAGCGACGATCCAATCATCGGCAATGATCAGAAGATGGATGCTTTCTGGGGTCGTGTTGCTAGCTACTACAATGAGAATCGTCCTCAATGTACACCTAACAGAAATACAAGTATAATACGATCGCACTGGCACAATACCATACAAAAAAAGGTATATCACTTCAATGCAAATTACAATAGCATTTATAGTGCATATCGTAGCGGCCACAGTGATGAGGATATATTACGGTTTGCGTACGAAAAATATCGTGAAGTAAATAATGGCGTTGCATTTAATCATGAGCATGTGTGGAGGATAGTAAAAGGTCATCCAATATTTACTCCACAGTTTGTTGATCACATTGTTACCCCAAAGAAGGTAAGAACCTCAGAGTCCGGAGCAAGCAACATGTCATCTAGCCAAGATGCTAGTCTACATGTAGACCTAAATGAAGAAGAAGAAGATCGTCCAATGGGTCAGAAGGCAGTAAAAAGAAAGGAAAAAATAAAATGAAATCAGACATGGAAGATATAACAACAAATTTGGATAATATGTTTGCAAAATTTTCTGAGTATACAAGCATCAAAAAGATTGAAGTTGGAATGAAACAAAAATAACTCGAAGTTGATGAGATAATAGCAAAGGTTGCCTTAGCTAAAGTTCAATTAAAGGAATATGCAATCCTTTCGAAAGACACCTCGCAAATGACACAAGAGCAATTTATCATCTATCAACATTTATGTAACGAGATTAAGAAGAGATAGAATATATAATTTTCATTTATTGTAATTTTTAATTATGTACTTTTCAATTAATGTAATTTTCGAACATTGTCTGGTCAATTAATGTAATTTTCTATTATTTTACTTTTTTTTACTTCATTTATAATTTCTGGTTAATTAATATTTCTGGTCACTTTTTCTTTTTATCTACAGCCAAAAACCCTAAACCAAACCCTAAAACAAATTCCAACCAAACACCTGATCAGTCTGGTGACCGATCAGGGAAGTTCCTGATCGGTCAACCAGATCGAACAGGATAGAGCTTGACCAATCAGGCTCCTGCCTGATCGGTCCAGACCTGCCCTGATAGGTCGCACTGATCGTTCACTGACCGATCAGATTGGTTGTGTGAGTTTCTGATCGATCACCTGACCGATCAGAAAACCTTCTGAGTTTGTGCCAACTTTAGTATGATCATTTGATTAGTTCATGACCACTAACTCAAGTTAGACCCTGAGTCAAATTTAACCGTTGACCGTTGCAAACTAGCCATTGGAATAAAGCATGTTATAATATGACAGTTGGAATATAGCCATTGTAATATAATTGTTAGAATATAGCTGTTGTAATATGGCAGTTAGAATATAGTCATTGTAATATGACTGTTAGAATATAGCCGTTGACAAAAACAAATAAATAGACACCTTGTGCTCTACAATTTTTCATTCTCCAAGTTGCTGACGAATTTGTTTCCTCTTCATTCTTCATTCATCATTCTTCCTCCAAATATGTCTCAATCTTCAAGTAGCATCACGTCCGACTCGACAAGTGAAAATGAAGTCCGTGTTGAAGATGTTGATGAAGATTATGATCCAGGAAATGAGCTAATGTCATTGATACTTCAACAAAGCCGACAAATAGTTGAAGCATATCAAAGTAATAACGAGATGCGGCGAAGAAGAAGGTTTATTCAAAGAAATCGTGAAGCCGGACATGTGAGACTCTTCCATGATTATTTCTCCACAAATCCAGTGTATCCAGATCAAATATTTCAAAGACGATTTCGAATGCGAAGAGATTTATTTTGTCGCATAGTGAATGCACTTGAGAGTCGTTCATCATTTTTTTGGCAGAGGGATGATGCTGCCAGTAGACAAGGCTTGACACCACTACAAAAATACACAATTGCGATTCACCAATTAGCTTATGGAGTCCTAACCGACCATCTTGACGAGTACCTACGCATGGGTGAATCAACCGTCATTCAGTGTCTTTTCAAGTTTTGCGTTTATGTGGTTGAACTATTTGTAGATCAATACTTGAGAAGACCAAATGTTGATGATGTTCAACGTCTTCTTCAATTGCATGATGAGAAGCACAGCTTGCCCGGAATGTTAGGCAGCCTTGATTGCATGCATTGGGAATGGAAAAATTGTCCAGTTGCTTGGAAAGACCAATTTACAAGAGGGCATGGATCACCAACAATCTTGCTTGAAGCGGTCGTGTCTCAAGATTTGTGGATATGGCATGCATTCTTTGGTGTTACAGATTCACGTAATGATCTTAATGTGTTATATGAATCCCCCACATTCAATAACGTTTGGCAAGGAAATGCCCCGGAGATTAATTTCACGGTCAACGACACTCAATATAAGAAGGGGTATTATCTAACAGATGGAATATATCCGGAATGGGCTACTTTTGTCAAGGCTTTTCCTTATCCAGAAGATCCCAAGAGGAGATTGTTTAAGGAAAGACAAGAGGTTGCAAGGAAAGATGTTGAACGAGCATTTGGGGCGCTTCAAGCTCGATGGGCAATTGTCAGAGGTCCAGCTCGTTATTTGTATCGAAAAAAGTTAAAACATATTATGTTAGCATGTATTATTTTGCCCAACATGATTGTAGAAGATGAGGGAGATCACGTGACAAATTGATACAACGATGAAGGTGCCGAACCAGCACAACCTGTCTAAGGCTCAAACCGAGGATTTCATGATTATCTCCGGATAAATTCCCAACTACGTGATAGTCATGTGCATCACCAACTTCGTACCGACTTAGTTGAACTTATTTGATCACAATATAATAATCCCTGAATTTGTATTTTATTATTTCACTTTATGTTAATTTATATGTTATTTTTTAATTATATGCAAGTGTATTTTTTTATATTGTTCTCTATTATTTCAAAATTATAATAATAATTTAAATTTTAAATAATGATAAATATATTTAAAAATATTGTTATTTATTTTAAATAATAATTATTTAAATTAGCATATAAAATTGAAAATAAAAATACGTAAGTAAGAGAATGAATATGTGAGAGAATATGTATGTGAGAGAAGGTATATGTGAGATATTATGTATGTGGCATGTAGGCCCTATAAATTATGAGGGTTGAATATTAAACGATTGTGAGAGAATGAAAATGTTAATGTTAATGTATATGTGATACGTGAATCTCATATTTTTGATGAGGTGATAGATATTATAATATTAAAAGAGTTAAAAGGTTATGGATGCCTTAATAGCTCCAGTAATACGAAATGTCTTTATGCAAAAACAGAAGGATGATGTCGAAAATTTTGACTTTATTGGCTTCGACGTGATGAAAACAAAATATATTTCCCCCACGTAATTTTATTAAGAAAATCACGAGGAATTTATATATTATCGGAATATCGGAAAATGTTTGAAATTGCCTAAAATTCATACGACTGTCTGATTTAGAAATTCTTGATCGAACGGCGTGTTTGAATGGATCAGGGGATCGTTTTGAGGCCGTCGTGGAAGTGCTTTTCGAACATCGCCATCTCCGCCGTGGGCATTACCAATCCGATCTCCACGCCGCCTTCCTCCTCCCGGCTCTCCGCTACCGCCATCGCGCCGGTCTTCGCGATCGACGTTATCTCCACTTTCTTCGGCCTCCCCCATCCAAAATCAACCTCGTACACCTTAAAGGTCGGCGATCCGGCGACGCTGAAGAATTCCACTTCGCGCAGAGTCTTTCTCAACTCCAGCCGCTTCTTGACGTCCTTAAAAGGTTCCTCTTTGAACGCCTCGATCGCTTCCCCGATCAGCCTCGCCGCAGCCGCTAGTGCGTTTTCCTTGGTGAGTTCGCCGGCCTTTGTCTCCATGAGGGCGCCGCTGATGCAGTTACCGAAGTACGGCGCCGGGATCGGCGGCTTCAGCCTCGCTCTGAGGTCGGCGGGGATTCCCATTAAGACGCGCTTGTCGTTTGATTCCGGCAGCCGTGCTTTGACGTGGCAAACCCACACGTAGGCGAAGGCCACGACGAGGGTGGAGCAGCGAAAAGAAAGGTCGCCGCTTTGAGTGACTAACCTTTTTAATTTCTGGATCTGATTTTTTCCGATGGTGAAGGTTTGGAGTACGGCGTCCGGCGGCGCTTTCTGATGCATCATCGTCTGGACGGATTCCCCCTTCACGATGCCATTGTAGACGAAAGAGTAGAGATCGTCGGGATCTGAAATCATACTCCTGTCGATCAATGGCGGCGGCGCCACTCCGGCCCCTGCGCACGCGGTGGCCCACGCGGACAAGAACCGGATCGTGCTCGAGCCGTCGCAGGCGCCGTGGTGCACGGTGATGCCGATCGCGACGCCGCGCTCCGGGAAGAGCGTCGCCTGCACAGCCAGCAGCCGGAGCCCGTCGCCGTCAGTGCTGGACTGCGGAAGCTCGGGGAGCAGGGGAAGAAGGTCGTTGAAGGGGCGGGGGTGGTCGCCGGAGAGATAGTTGAAGTCGCCGCTGTACTCGGCGACGGTGAATGGAACAGAATCGCCGTCGGCGTAGTGGAGCTCGTAGCCGTCGGCGCGGGTGGCGGAGTGGCGGATCTTGCCGGCGAGGGGGTAGAAGTTGAGGAGAGCGACGGAGAGGGAGGACTGGAGAGCGGGGACTACGGAGTGGACGAAGTGGGAGGCGGAGACCGCGAGGGGGTAGAAGAAGACGCGTTCTACCGACCCGGCTCCCAGCCAAAGCAAGTCGAGGTAGGTGAGGGACAAGGTGGAGTTGCCTACTGTTCCTGGCGGCGGAGAGACGTGGTAACTGCTGATAACTCGGAGCTCCGGCGATGGGATCCGAGACATGTCGACTTCGGTGGCCGCGAACTCTTCCGACATGAGAATTCAGACGAAGAAGATGATAAGAATGGAGAGCACGACTTGATGTTCTCGAAGACTAATAATTAATTTATTCGGTAAAATATAGATGAGAAAAGGTGGTTCGTTCTCTTTAAAAAAAAATGTCTCTTAAACAAAAAATGGTTCGTTCTTTTTAGATTACCGAGATTATTAATTCGGATGTTAAAATTAATTTTAATTATGAAATTATGAACGACGAATTCATGTAGAAGTTGGATCTATTAATTTGTCTGGGTTTGAAGGACAAGACGTGAAATAACAAAAGAGACGTAAATGATGAATTATTTTTAATGTTGATGCTGACGAATTATTTTAGAGGATCGGTGAAAAATTTCTCATGGTATCGTAAAATTAGTCATCCGATTTAATTTATAAATATCTGATATCAATCAAAAAAATATCCAAACAGATTATAAGAAAGATCATGCATTCATATAAGTATATAATTTATTTTTTAATGATTTCAAGGAGGTAAATCTATTTTTTTAATCAATTTTATTTTTTTGAAAAAAATATATAATATAATATAAAAATGGCACACAAAGCAAAGTCTTAAATTTCTAAACCCGATGTTAATAAAAATATCCCTAATAATTAATGTGTATCGAAAAAAAAACAAAGACCACGTTGAATGAAGCATCTCAATAACATGAGATAGTTTAGTGTGCCCATTTTCTATACGGCGTCATGGAAGGAAAAAAACTTGTGGTCCGTGTAAATCAAACTTGTGGTACTTTTGATTGGGGATTATCATTAATAATTTTGATTATTCATTCAAGATTATTAATAAAAACTTTATTTGATATAGATAATCAATAATTTTTAACTAATGATCGATGTCAATACGTCAACAAAAAGGACATGCAACTAGAGGCGGAGTCTATTAAGGTCCTCGGGACTATAGTGCAGCGGTAGGATCACCAGTAGTTAACTCAGGCATCCGCGGTTCGAACTCTAACTATGGTATATTTTGTAGAAATTTTTTCTCCAAATGAGGCGCGAATCCTGAAACGCTGGCCTTCTAGACTGTCCACCGTGAGCGCTTTTCAATTTATCCTGGTGATAGATAGAAAATTTTTATAGAACTAGATCGATTATTAGGTTCAATTTATCTATTGTTTGATTTATATTTTTTTATTAAGGCTCAATGTGGACAGCTACCACTGGTTCTACAACAGAATTTTAATAGTAATAAAAAATTAAAAAGAAGAAGAAAAGGTAAACACGCTAACAAATTAAAAAAAGGAAAAAAAAAAATAAACACTGAAATGTCTCATAACATGCCCGATTAAAAAAATAAAAACAGATTAAAAAAAAGTTAAATGATCGTTTGATTAAAAAAAAAGCTAAATGTCTAATAGCCCTATAGTACCGACAGATTAAAAACACGGCAACAAATCTGTCGCGTTGATTTTTGTTATAGTGTTATTGATATGCTAACTCCAAGAATTAAATAATCATTTCTCAAAAGTAAATATGGAGTTATTTTGTTGTATAGTTTATTTATGTCCACAAAATTCATTTATAGCTTTTGATAAGAAAAAATTAATACAACTAGCTGAGTTTTATTTATAAGATTTCTCGAGGTTTGATCTCCTTATACTTGATAATCAACTTGATATTTATATATGTGATATGTATTCTAATAAAACATTTCAAGAATTGAAAAGTTTGAGTGATCTTTCAGAAAAGTTAGTTATGTCAAAGAAAAATTTAGTGTACTCGTTGGTTTATAAGCTTTTGACATTGACATTAATTCTACAGGTTGCGACTGCGACTGGGACGGTAGAAAGAGTATTTTCTGCCATGAGAATTATGAAAGACAGGTTGCGTAATAGAATGAGTGATGATTGAATGAATGATAGTCTCATTGTTTACGAAGAAAAAGATCCATTTCTATCAGTTGATAATGAAGCTATTGTACAAAGGTTTCAAAATATGAAAACTCGAAAATAACAATTGTAAGGTAATTATTTTGGGATGCTATATCATTTTAAAATTTTATTTCTTTTTCATAAATTATATTATATTGTTAATTGCCTACACTGAATTAATATTCTAGCTCCGCCCCTGCATGCAACTCGAAATCGAAAAATCTTAGGAAAGTAAGATTTTTTTTATTCTGGAGTTATGAAACTTATCTTTCCAAAATTATCCTCCAATATTTATCTTAGCAAAAGAGACATTATTCGCGGGCGACAACCGGTAACAACGGCGGGCGACCACCACTGGCGACCGGCGACCGCCGCCGACAGGCGATCGACGACCACCACCGACCGAAGACCGCCAACGGCCGACGACCGGCAACGACGATTGGCGACCGGCAACAACAACCGGCGACCATTATTCGCGACCGATGACCGGCAACGACGATTGGCGACCGGCAACGACAACCGACGACCATTATTCGCGACCGATGACCGACAACAACGATTGGCGACCGACAACGACAACCAGCGACAACAGCCGACAACCGGCAACAATAGCCAACGACCATCGTCGATGACCGACGACTGAGGGTACGAATATGTATATAATATCATCTTACTTTTTTATTTTAAATTTATAAGCATATAATATTATTATACTTAAATTTAACTAAAGGATAATACGGTAAAATATTATATTATGTTCTCCAAACAAATAAGATTTTATGTGATTACCTAAATTAAACCAAACAACTTCATGTTATGTTTCATTCCCCATTACCTTGGTTATGTTATTACTTGGTAATCACATAACTAAGGTTATATCTGATAACTTGAACTAAACACACACTTAGAGTATATTTGGTTGGGGGTTAATTTTGATAACCTTGGTTATCCATTCAAGGTTATAAATGAAAATCTTGTTTGGTTTACTTAATCAGCGATTCCCAATGTCCGACACGTCAGCAAAAGGGGCATGCAACCCGGAATCGAAAAACCTTGTAAGATTTTTTTTTGATTCCGGGATTATGAAACTTATCATTCCAAAATTATCCTACAATATTTACATTTAAGACGAAAATAACTATTATAATTTATTAAATTTCGAAAGCATTATTCGCGACCGACGACCGGCAACGACGGCCAGCGACCACGGTCGGCGATCGACGACCGCCGTCGGCGACCGACGACCGCCGTCGGCGACCGACGACCGCCGTCGGCGACCGACGACCGCCGTCGGCGACCGACGATCGGCACCGACAACCGACCGGCAGGCTCCTGCAATCGGCAATCGGCGCTGAGGCGCCGACAACCTGCCACCGATCGCGGGCGGCCGCTGTCGATTGCCGGCCACCGGCGTCGACAACCAGCCGCCGTCGATCGTCGACAGCCGGTCGTCGGTGTTGGACACCGACAGCCTATGCGGACACCGACGGTTGACATCGACGCCGATGTTCGTGTTGAGGCAATCGGCCCTTAAATGATTGGAAGATCATGGTTTTGATGTGTGGACGAATAAGTTTAAAGTTAGAGTGTTATGTTGTATTTGATTTGTGTGATTGAGTTTGCAGGACTTGGAGAATCACACTTGGTGGACCTATCCGAGGGACGAGAGCCGAGGGAGGAGAGCTCCAAGGGCAAGCGGGGAAGTGGACTTCAAAGGGCACACGTGAAGGGTGGCATGGAGGCAAGCCAAGGGAAGGCTTGTGTACGCATCCGAGGGACGATAGCCAGAGGAAGAGGACTTCAAGGGGTGAGCCAAGGGAGCAGACCTGAAGGCACACGCGAAGGAGAAGGTTTGAAGTGGCTGGAGCTGAGCGGGGAGGCAGGGCAGTCGACTGGCCCAAAGGCAGTCGACTGCCAAAACCCACAGAGAGTTCGCAGCCTCGGACCAGTCGACTGGCCTTGGGGCAGTCGACTGGTATACCCCAAAATTAGCCGTTGGCTAGCTGTTTGCTAGCCGTTAGCCGGCATTTAATGTCGGGTCAGTCGACTGCCCTTGGAGCAGTCGACTGGTGGGCGCCTGGACAGACTGCGAATCTGTCCTTTTCACCTATAAAAGGAGGCCTCGTTACACGTGTCTGTACAGTTCCGTACAGTAACGAAGTGCTGCCAAATTGTAGAGTGTTCTTTTGCTTCCTTCATCGTATTTCTACATCTGTAAAGAGGAAGCTACTGCTGTGAAGGTTTCTCCACCTCAAGGAGACTTTTCGATAGTGAAAAGTGGTGCTCGCGGCGTTGATCCTTGGACTAGTCAACCATCTGGGTGGATACCAAGTAACTGAAAGTGTTAGCATTGTTTCTGTATTTCTTTTATATATTATTTCCGCTGCGCTAACAAGACTGCAGAGTTCAAGATCCGAAAAAGTGCATTCACCCACCCCTCTGCACGCCACATCGATCCTTCAGTTGGTATCAGAGCCGGTGCGTATTGGAAGATCTAACAATCGACCAGAACATCTGAAATGGCGTTTCAAGAGGGATACTCCACCGCACGACCACCGTTCTTCGACGGCAACGACTTCGCGTACTGGAAAGGTAGAATGCAATACTATATTATGAATGACATAGAGACTTGGATAAGTATTGCAGATGGCTTCGAGGCGCCCGTCGATGAAAGAGGAGATCCTACACCCATGAGAACATGGTCCAAAGAAGTGATGAAGAGGGCGCAATCAAATGCCAAGGCCACTACTACACTGCAGTGCGGGCTCTCTAAGGAGCAATTGAACAAAGTGGGGACATTCAAGAGCGCCAAAGAGCTGTGGGACAAGTTGGTAGAACTGAACGAGGGGTCAAACGAGTCCAGAAGAGCCAAGAAGGACTTGTTAGTGGCCCAACTGCAATCACTCTCCATGAAGAGCAACGAGACAGTCAGTCAGCTGTATGGAAGGGTAAAGGAAGTGATCAACGAGCTCCATGTAATTGGAGAGAAAATCAAAAATCGGGATTTCGCCAGGTATGTCTTACAAGCCTTCCCGAGAACCACCCTTTGGGCATCCATGGTTGATGCTTACAAGGTATCGAGGGATTTATGCTTAGTCAAATTAGACGATTTATTTTGTGAATTTGAACTGCACGAGCAAGCTAATATTTCGGTAAAAGAGAAAGGTATTGCTTTTGTTGCAGAGCAAGAGAAGAAGAGGAGAAAGGAGAAGAAGAAGGTGATCTACTCATCATCTTCGGACTCGGAGGAGTCAAGCGCCTCCATGGACAGTGACCAAGAGGCCTTTATGGTAAGGAAATTTCGTAAGACATTTAAAAGTTTTTCTAACAAATCATATGCTAGAAAAGGAGCCAAAGGTAAGGGTAAGGCCAAGGAGATCATATGCTACAACTGTCACCAAGAGGGACATATGAAGAACGAATGTCCCCAGTTGAAGAAGAGGGAGGACAAGAAAGAAGAGAAGAAGAAGAATGACAAGAAGAAGTCAAAGGGAAAGGAGAAGAGTGTCACGAACCTCAAGGCAACTTGAGACGATCCCTCATCCTCAGAGGAAGAAGAAGAGCAAGTCTCCCACTTCGCTCTTATGGCACAAGAAGATTCAGACTCTTCAGACGATGAACGAAGCTCAAGCAGTGAAGATAAGAGTTCCTCCACCTCATCATCATCAGAGTCAGAAGCTTCGATAAGTGAGGTATACCACTTACCCTCCTCTACCTTAGTGAAAATTATTTCTAGTACTAACATGGATTTAGCTAAGGCTAGAAGTAGAATTAAGGATCTTAAGGAAGAAATTGTCATGCTTAGAGTAGAAGCTATTAAACTTAAAGATTTGCATGCTAGCTCTACCTCTTCACATGTTTCACATATTGAAAATGAAAATAAGGAGTTAAGGAAACAAGTAGATGATCTCACAAAGGCCCTTAGGAAATTCCAAGTAGGATCAAGTAATCTTGATATGATCATTAACAGTCAAAGGGCGGTATATAACAAGGCAGGATTGGGTTATAGGCCTAAGACCAAGGAGGTAGCCTTTGTTTCACTTACTGGTAGGGTTGGTGCATCTAGGAGATTAGGAGCTAGGGGAACCACCAAGAAGGCATGAGTACCTAAGAAATTTTTAAATGATGCTTATGGATCTAAGATTTGGGTACCAAAAGAGTATGTTTTCCGTATTGTCTAGGTGAAGGTGAAGGAGGCCCCAACCTTGTGGATAGTAGATAGTGGATGCTCAAGACACATGACCAGGGATGTGAGCAAGTTCACTACTATTAGCTACCTAAGAGAAGGAATCGTCTCCTTTGGGAATAGTGGAAAGTTAAGGATCATTGGTAGGGGCACAATTGAGGTATCTCCCACTATTTCAATTCATAAGGTACTCTTGATTAAGGACATGAAGTTCAATTTATTAAGTGTAAGTCAATTATGTGATGCCGGGTTTAGAGTAGAATTTCATGCTAAGAAATGTGTAATAAAACAATGTGAATCAAACACTATCATATTAGAAGGGTTTAGAGAAGCAAACTTGTATTATCTTGATCTATCTTATGCTACTAACAATGTTGTTAAGTGTCTCATGTCCAAAGAAGAGGAAGGGTGGTTGTGGCACCGAAGACTTGGACACGTCAACATGAGGAACATTGCAAAAGTGGCCAAGGAAGAATTGGTGAAGGGGCTCCCAATGATCAAGTACGAAAAGAACAAGTTGTGTGATACATGCCAAGAGGGTAAGCAATCAAAAGCATCACACAAAGGTAAAACTTTAATTACTACTTCATTGCTTTTAGAACTTTTACATGTATACTTGTTTGATTGCCATAGCACTCCGTTACTTGTAGGGAGTAAGTATTGCTTAGTAATAGTAGATAACTTTTCTAGGTTTACTTGGGTCTATTTCTTGAAACATAAGGATGATACCCTAGACACATTTATAGGATTTAGTAAAAGGGTAGAAAACGAAAAGAACATCAAAATAAACCGAATTAGGAGTGACCATGGTGGGGAGTTCCAAAACGCTAGTTTCACACAATTTTGTATTGAAAATGGGTACAAGCATGAGTTTTCATGCCCTAGGACTCCTCAACAAAATGGGGTAGTTGAGAGGAAGAATCGAGCCCTACAAGAAGCCGCTAGGACTATGCTTAATGCATACTCTCTTCCTAGCTACCTTTGGGCCGAAGTGGTTAACACCGCTTGCTATATTCAAAACCGAGTGTTGATACATAGGTTTTTAGGAAAAATACCCTTTGAACTTTGGAATGGAAGGGTACCCCAAGTCCACTATTTTAGGGTCTTTGGATGTAAAGTTTACATTTTAAACACCAGAGACGACCTAAGAAAATTTGAGTCAAAAGCCGATGAAGGAATCTTAGTAGGGTATTCATTGACTAGTAGGGGTTATAGAGTGTACAACAAGAGGACAAAGGTGATTGAGGAGTCCTCAAATGTCAAATTTGATGAAACCACTAGTATTTACCCTAGAAAGGCTTCTATTGATAAGGATATAGAAGAAGTCCAACCCCTTGCCTAAAGATTTCAAGACCTACATGTGGAGGACAATGATCAAGGGGGAGTAAGAAACACACTAAAGGATGAGGAAGAAGGATTAAATGAACCCACAACCTCTAGACCCTTGAGACATTGTTGGTGCAGGAAGCACCATATCGAACCTTGTTTTGATATTGGCAAAGGGTTCAAAGTTAAGTAATATTTGTGATCTAATGTTGTTGCTCGAGTGTGCAGGAAAAGTCCTAGCGAAGGGCTGCTAGGCACCTGGCGAAGGACTGCCAGAAAACAAAGTCCTAGCGAAGGGCTGCCAGGAAACAAAGTCCTAGCAAAGGACTGCTAGGCACTGGCGAAGGAATGCCAGGGTAAAAAGCCCTAGCGAAGGACTGCTAGGCGCCAGGCGAAGGACAGCTTGGGACTGAAGCCCTAGCGAAGGAATGCTAGGCATCGGGCGAAGGACAGCTCGACATCTAAGACCTGGCAAAGGACCGCCAGGCAAAAGTCCAACCAGAGGAACGGTTGGCATCAGGTAAATTCTCCCGAGAGGAGTAGGTGAGGACGCGTTCCCCGTCGAGGGAACAGTAGGCGTCGGTTCGACCTAGGGTTCCATTTTAGAGACCCAAAGTCAGAACCAAGACAGCTAAGGCTGTATAAACTAATATTTTATTATTTTATTGTGTTTTGGACTAACCCTGGATGCAGGACCGAAGGAATGTGTGTCTGCAGCTCAGAGAGCCTCAAAGGAATGAGGCAACAGCTGACCAGGGCGCCCGGAGTGTCCCGGGCGCCCCCAAGGTAAACACAAAACACAAGAAAGCAAAGCAAGCTTCGACACTTCAACTCCCGGGCGCCCCCGTGCTCCCGGGCGCCCCCGTGCTCCCGGGCGCCCCCGTGCTCCCGGGCGCCCCCCTCTATCGGTTCTCTCGATCCAACAAGTGGTATCAGAGCGGGGAAGCTCAAATTTGGTGCAACCATCAGTTTGAGAGTTTTTCGGATTTACGAAATTTTTTATTTTATTTCTTTTCTTTTTGTTAATCAACACCACTCGATCAGTCTCGCCTTTTTTAATTTTGAATTCTCATTTTTTCACTATAAGTCAAAATTGATAAAACGAACAATTTTTGAAAATTTGGCATAAACTTTTTTTTATTTTATTATTTTAATATTTTTCTCGAAATTCGTGCTACCTTAATTCAAGCAAATTTTTCTTAACATTAAATTTTTAACTTTTCATCATTAATCAGAATTGACAAAATTAATATTTTCAAAAATTTGTCATAAATTGTTTTTATTATTTTATTATTATTCCACCTCGAAATTCGTGCAACATTTATTTTGAGCTATTTTTTCCCTTCTCCCGTACTATTAATCCAAGACCAAGTCTTGGTATATTTTTGTTACTTCTTTTCTGTACGAGGTTAAACTAAATGGCCAACCAAGAATGGAACAGTGCCCGTCCACCGTTATTCTCCGGCGAGAACTTCAATTCCTGGAGAAGTCTAATGGAGTTCTATCTGAAGGCCCATATGGACATATGGATGATCATTCAAACAGGGTTCTCCCTCCCCACAGAAGATGGAACATCGATCGCCTGGGACAAATTGGATGAACCAACTCTGAGGAAGATCGAGACTGATGCCAGGGCAACAACAATCTTACAATGCGGCCTGACCAAAGAAGAACTGAAGCGGGTCGGATCCTTCAACTGTGCCAAGGAGATGTGGGAAAAGATAATCAAACTACATGAAGGGAGCTCCGATATTGAGATCTTAGAAGCTCAAGAACAAGTAGCTGAGACAAACTCGACACCCGACGTCGAAATCAAACCAGAGTCAAATGACGAGTTTACTGAGACAAAATCGATAATTAATTTTGAATCGTTTTCTGAATTAAGATTAAATAATCTAGCTGATATTGCAATGGTCGAGGAAGGTATAGTTTTTACTGCAGGAAAAACTCCAAGAGAACTTCAAAAGAGGCCTCAACCAATGCCTGAGTCCAACTCAGACTCAGAATTTGACGACGAAGAAGGGGATGATCGGAAGCTGGTCCGGATGGCTCACGACCACTACAAGATGCTAAAGACGGCAAGTATCAAGGGGGAGATTCCCAACCGGGAATCAAAAGGTAAATTTATGATATTTGAAAATATATTATTTACCTCAAAGAACGTAATTAATTCATATAAAATAGTTAAGGTTAATGTGTTAGAAAATTTAATTCATAATATTCCTGTTTTTGGTAATCCAGAATATTATTACGATTATGATGTAACTTAGATCATTTTTTTTGCTTTAATTGTATGTTTATTATTTTTTTTTTATTTTATTTTTGCTTAAAATTAGGATTGGTTAGTTTAAGGACTAACCTGATTAATTAAAACTTGAACAACCTAGTATTAGGACAAGGTTTGATGATAGTACGTTAGGGAAGCCTGACTAAGGAATCAAGTAGGGTAAGGAGTACCTTATTTGGTCTTTTTAGTCCGGTGGAACTAGCCGAAGCTACCTCTCCGAATCCTAAGCTAGTTAGACCAGAGTGTCTCAAACAATGATTTGAAAATGATCTTTCTTTAAAAGGCTTTGTCTAGGAAAGGGTTGTTGATCCAATAAGGCTACGGCCAAAGACGGCCTCTGTGCCTCGCCAAGACCTGGAAGCCAATTATCGAAACTCACTTTTAAATTATTATTTGTTAAACTCGAATCTAACACAAGCTTCAATTAAATCATAGTATTAACATCAAAGATAAAATTAATGCATCTCACAAAACAGTTAAGGATATCCTGTTTTGTCACTTAGAAATGGGTGAGATGCTTAGGACCTAAAAGTTGAGTCCAACCCAACCAACTAAATCAATTAAATCTTAATTAAATCAATTAAATTCAATTAAATCTTAATTAAATCAATTAAATTCAATTAAATCTTAATTAAATCAATTAAATTCATTTAAATCTTAATTAAATCAACTAAATTCAATTAAATCAATTAAATTCTATTAAATCTTAATTAAATCAATTTAATCAAATTCAAAATAATTCAATTAATTATTCTCAAATTCAACTTAATTAATTATTCTCAAAATTCAATTTAAT
>JAGFNQ010005849.1:0-104079 GCA_024364735.1 Boesenbergia rotunda | reverse complement strand
AAAATTTTCCAAAATTGAGATTATGACAAAGTGTTCCGCAAAACAATTATATGATTATGTCGAACACTAACCGGCTCTGATACCACTGTTGGGACCGGGTGCATGTCGACAAGGATACGGGTTCGTAAAATTTTAAATTTTTACGTGCAGCGGAAGAATTGCATAAAATAATTTCCTAAATTATTTTAACCGTATCTAGCATGCAACCTTATGGTGTGTTGACATAATCATAAAATAAAACTTTGCGGAAAAGTAAACTAATTTACTTTATACCTTTCGTAACTCGAAGAAAGGGACGAGATCCAACCGTAGCGTCCCTTGGAAGCTCCGCCTCTATTCGCGTCCACGCCGAGTTCTCTTCGGGATGACTTCGCAAAGTCACGAGTTTTGTGCCAACGAGAACTACTAGATCCTCTAAAGGCACAACTAGAAGAACAAGAGAAAAGGAAAGGAAACTAACCAACAAAGAAACGGAATCGAATTCCGAGAAGAGAGGAGTCGCTATCCGCTTCTTCTTCTTCTTGTTTTGTTTCTCCTTCTTCTTGAAGCTCACGGCAACCACCTTCTATGGGAGGAGTTGCGCCGGCCCTAGCACACAAGAGGGGCGCCGGCCCTAGATGCCTCAAGGTGGGCGCCGGCCCTAGGTGGGGAGAAGGGAAGGAGAAGAGAATAAAAGAGAGAGAGAGAGGGAGCTCTATATCAATACTCAATTGATTAGTTAGGAATCCAAGGCTTGCCTATGGTTCCTTATATAGTTGCTTCTCCCTCGCTAAGTCTCCTCTTTAACGGAATTAACGGAATTAGTTATCATAAGAATTTTATCTTATAAAATTTCTTATGACTTATTCCGTTAAGCCTAGTCTTATTATAACTAATTTATAATAAAACAAATTCTTCTTCTCTTTAAATTATGGAATAAAATTTTATAAGAAATTTATAAACTTTCTTATTATGGAAAAATCAATTCATAATTGATTTTATAAAATTAAAATAAACCAATTCATGGATTATTTTAACTTCCATAAAAAGAATAAATTTCTATAAATTTATTTATATAAATTTCTTTATACAAATTTATTTATCCATAATTTATAAAATAAATCGCGCTAGATTTATTTTATTGATTAAACCAAAATTAATTGGTTTTTCTCCCTCTAGGTGGCCGGCCAACCAAGGAGGGCTTGCACCCTCTTTGGCCGGCCAAACCGAGCCGAACCAACGCGAATTAAACTCATTTAATTCGCCCAAAAAGCCTTCAAAAGACTTAGCCATTTTTAGCTTCCATTGCGCCTCTGATTAACTCAGATTCGACTTATTTCTCTTGATCGGAAAATCCAATTTTCAACTCGTTTTAAATCCCTCGGATTACTCGTAGTGCGTGTGACTAAATAGGCTTTCGATTTATGTTGGCCGTCTATAATCAACCAATTATAGAACGATCATGAGTGGCACCTAGTAGTACATCATGATCCCCAATTAATCGAAAGATCAACGGTTTGACCTCAGAAGAAATTATTCTGAAACCCTTCAACAGCTCTAATGAATCGTGCCCCATTCCCTTCACCACCTTATACCCACTTGGTTCAGGACATGGTCTATGTGTGTCAGTCCCCACTAGGCTGACTACGTCACACCTAGCCCAAGTAGTGTCTTTCTCGTCCTTTGGATTTCTAATTACTCTCATGTATTTAAGAGACTCGCACTCTAAACATGATATACTCTGGCCAGAGGTTTTGAGTAACAATCCGACGATAGGCCTGGGTATACATCTCCTCGCAAGGAGTGGTGAATCCTTTGTAGGCTGTTCAAACATCTTCGGGCACTTCGGCTTATACCCAATCATCCTGGGTCCACACCTCCTTGGAGATGCTTGCTTAAGATGTTAAAGTATAAGTCTCCATGACCAAGATGACTTGAACACCGCAAGTCAAAGGAACATCGCACTTAAGCTGCAGTAAGAACTTCATTGACATATCTACATGTAGATTCCCATATGAAGTCTTACAGCTAGTCACTCCAATGAACTAGTTCCCTCAACTAGCATCCATGTTTATCTCCGGACATCCCAATGTCACCAGCCAGTGAGAATCAGCTGATTAGAGAATAACCCATGCTAGTCTCAACAGAATTGATAGTGTCCGTTTTTATCAATTCATCGACTAGGGATAGTTTCAATACTTCACAATTGCACATGTAGAGATAATCACTAGTTGTGATCCCATCACAAATTCTCTTATGCTGTGAGTTGTATTGCGGACATTCAGTAGATGAGTTTAAGATCCCAATCAAATACACAAAACATGTATACTCAAATAGTGAATTATCATTTATTAATATAAATGTTTACATCATAAGGCGATTGCCTTAGGACACTTCTCTCATATCACTAACAAACTCCCACTTGGCCTAATGCCAATCGCTACGGTATCCAATACCACAGGCTCTAACATGACCCTCAAACTTGCTTTGAGGCAAGGCCTTAGTTAAAGGATCCGCTATATTCCTTTCAGTGGGAACTCTCTCAATTTGTATGTCATTCCTACTTATAATCTCTCTGATCAGATGATAGCGTCGAAGCACGTGTTTGGATCGCTGATGAGACCTTGGTTCCTTGCTTGTGCAATAGCTCCATTGTTGTCGCAGTAAACCGGCACTGCTTCATCAATGGTTGGAACCACACCAAGTTCTGAGACAAACTTCTTGATCCAAACTGCTTCCTTTGCTGCTTCCGAAGCTGCGATATATTCCGCTTCCGTGGTAGAATCCGCTACGGTGTCTTGTTTGGAACTTTTCCAACTTACTGCGCCTCCATTCAAAGTAAATACGTATCCAGACTGCGATTTGGAGTCATCCTTATCTGTCTGGAAACTGGCATCTGTATACCCACGTATTACCATATCTCCTTCTCCATATATTAGGAACACATCCTTAGTTCTTCTTAAGTACTTAAGGATTGTCTTGACAGCCGCCCAATGATCCATTCCTGGATCCGACTGGTATCTGCTTGTGACGCTCAAAGCATACGATACATCGGGCCTAGTACATAACATAGCATACATGATAGATCCTATCGCGGATGCATAGGGAATCTTATTCATGCAAATCCTCTCGTCTTCTGTGCGCGGACACATAGACTTTGAAAGGTTGATCCCATGCCTGATGGGAAGGTAACCTTTCTTGGATTCCGACATGCTAAACCTTTTTAGCACTCGGTCTATATATGTAGACTGCGAAAGACCAAGCAACCGTTTTGATCTATCTCTATAGATTCTAATCCCAAGGATGTAGGTTGCTTCTCCCAGGTCTTTCATGGAGAAAGTTTTGGACAACCAAATTTTAACTGTCTGTAAAACTGATATATCGTTTCCTATAAGTAATATGTCATCGACATATAATACTAGGAATACGACTGCACTCCCACTAACCTTCTTGTACACACAAGGTTCGTCAGGATTTTGTGAGAAATCAAACTCTTTGATTGTCTCATCAAAACGGATGTTCCAGCTCCTGGATGCTTGCTTCAGTCCATATATGGATCGTCGAAGCTTGCATACTTTGGTTTTATCAACCGATGTGAAACCTTCAGGTTGTATCATGTATACATCCTCAAGCAAGTTTCCATTAAGGAAAGCTGTTTTCACATCCATTTGCCATATCTCATAATCATAATGAGCTGCTATGGCTAGGAGCATCCGAATGGATTTAAGCATAGCTACTGGCGAATAGGTTTCGTCATAATCAATTCCTTGTTTTTGACGATATCCTTTTGCCACTAATCTAGCCTTAAAGGTAACACATTACCTTCCATGTCGGTTTTCTTCTTGAAAACCCACTTGCACCCTATGGGTTTAATCCCTTCAGGTGGGTTAACCAAGTCCCATACTTGATTTTCGTACATGGAATCCATTTCCGACTTCATGGCTTCAAGCCATTTATCCCTTTTAGAGTTTTTCAGAATATCTTCGTAACTGATAGGTTCGTCATCGCTTATGAGTAACACGTCATTCGATTCGCTTATGAGAAATCCGTATCTCTCTGGAATATTGCGTGTCCTATCAGATCTACGAAGAGGTGGTGTTGTTTTAGGTTCAACTGATAGCTCATCATTATGAGTTATTGGTTGTGGGTCTAGACTAGGTGTCTCTGTAATGTCTATTAGAGTTTCTTGAACTTCATCAAGTTCAATGCCACTCCCAATGTTTTCTTGTAAAAGAAATTCTTTTTCCAGAAATACAGCATGCCTTGAAACAAACACCTTTTGTTCCAAGGGATGATAGAATTGGTAACCCTTCGTTTCCTTAGGGTATCCAATAAATAGACATTTATCAGACTTAGCATCCAATTTGTCTGATATAGTCCGCTTCACATAAGCAGGACAACCCCATATCTTAAGGTGAGTTAAGTGAGGTTTCTTACTATTCCATATCTCATATGGAGTAGTAGAGACTACCTTGGTCGGGACTCTGTTTAGCAAGTAAACAGCTGTCTTAAGTGCATAGCCCCAAAAGGATTTTGGAAGAGTTGCATGATTCATCATCGACCTAACCATGTCCATCAAGGTTCGGTTGCGCCTCTCAGATACACCATTATGCTGTGGTGTATACGGCGGAGTCCATTGGGACAATATCCCATTGTCCCTAAGATAATCTTGAAACTCTTGACTTAAGTATTCACCACCCCGATCGGATCGAAGTATCTTAATACTTTTGCCAAGCTGTTTCTCTACTTCATTTCTGAACTCTTTGAATTTCTCAAAGGCTTCAGATTTGTGTTTCATCAAGAACACATACCCGAATCGTGAGTGATCATCGATGAAGGTGATGAAATAGCTATAGCCTCCTTGTGCAAGAGTTGACATTGGTCCACATACATCAGTATATATTAGACCAAGCAATTCTCCCACTGAATTACCTTTTCCGGAAAAGGGTAATTTGGTCATCTTGCCTTTTAAGCATGATTCGCATGTATCAAATGAACCGGGCTCAAATGATTCTAGAATTCCACGTCGGTGTAATTCGGTCATGCGTTTCTTACTTACATGGCCATGACGGCAATGCCAAGTGTAGGAGTCTATTCGATTATCTATTCTAGCACATTTGTTGCTAACTTCGATATTGAAAACGTCACTGGATAAATCTAACGTGTAGATGCCATTGCACAAAGTTCCATTCCCATAAAGAACGCCATTTAAAGTTATGTAACAACAATTGTTACTAAAAGTTAAATGTAACCCTTTTCATTTAAGCATGAAATAGATACAATGTTCTTTATTAACGAAGGAACGAAATAACAATTATCCAATTCTAAGACACGTCCAGTGGGGAGCTTTAGCAAATATGTTCCGATGGCAACAGCAGCAATCTTTGCTCCGTTTCCAACTCGCAAATTCGTTTCTCCTTTGACGAGTCTTCTTCTATTCCTTAGCCCCAGTATGTCATTACATATATGTGAGCTACACCCAGTATCAAGTACCCAAGTGTTTGAGGAAATAGAGTGACATTCAATAACGAAGATACTTGAAGAGGATGGGGCATCGGATGCCTTCTCTTTCAAGGACTCAAGATAAATCTTGCAGTTTCTTCGCAAGTGACCCTCCTTGCCACAGTGATGGCAAGTGCCTTTTAGGGTATTTTCAGTCTTTTTGGCCTTTTTCTCCTTTCCCTTATTCTGTTCTTTGGCCTTCCTCTTAGAACCTTTCTTCGAGGAACCAACTAACAGTACCGTCTTTAGATCCTGCTTCACAGAAGGCTTTAAAGTCTTCAGCAGGTTGAGCAACTCAGGAAACTGGTCTGGAGTTGCACTTTCGGGAGGACGGTTGGGAAGTTGATCTTCAAGGATATTAGCAAGCTTCTTTGCCTTGAGGACTGTCCTCAGGTTTCGAAGCCAGTCCATGAAGTTCGGCCCAGTCAGTTTATTGGTGTCCAAAATGGAACGCAAGTTTAGGGAAGACATGATCGAGTGATTATCCTAGAAATACAAATTGAGATTATGTGAGAAGAATGATTAAAGAATGTATCATCATACATAAATTAAATCCTATTTATTTTACGAATTGAGTCACCCTTATTATCAATTCGGGAGATCGTAGGAACATCTCCAAATAGGTTGATATCCAACCATAGATAAGAACAACCATGACTGTGGCCATCAAGTTTTTCTTAGCTATGAAGGTAGGTAATTATACCGATTACATATCACATATATGTAACTATCACTTTATGCTATCAACTAATTGAATGTTTGCATAAATCATTGGGTTGTTAACTCATTAACAAGTATGCAACATTTTACATAGCACCCAACTGCACCTCTCTTTACATCGACCTTGGCTGTGGCACAACAAATCGATGTTCCAAGCTTAAGGCTGACCCATTAATCAAGAAATAGTTTTAATATGGTTGGAGCTCATTCAACCGTTTAGTCAGGCTTGGATGTGTCCAACAACCAAAACTAAGGATTGACCTCTGACTCCAATTATATTATACATAAACTAATTCCATGGTTTGAACATGTTGAGGTTCAAGCTGGGCATGGATGTGTCCATCAACCCAAACGAGAAACAAAACTCCGGTTCTAAGCATATTAATGGAAGGTGTTGGCCTTAATATTTTGTAAGGGGTTTTGGGTCTCATCTTTTCTTTTAATGCACATTCATGACATATAATTATGTCATGACTAACGATATCCTTAATAAAGTATGTATGTGACTTAAGTTATCAAGTCTCATTAATTGAATTAGGAACCGGATTTCCTAATTCCAATTTCATACTTTATTAAAGGGATTGTTTTGGGAAACAATTTCCTAAATTGTCATAATCAATTTCGGAAATAATATGTTCAAGACTTTGATTTCTCTAAATCAAAACTTATTAAATTAAGAGACAATTCCCTTAATTCAACCACATATTATTTTCATGAAAATCTCTTTTAAGAAACTCTATAGGAAACCATTTTCCTAATTAATTTTGGAGACAACAATATGTAAGAGCATCACCTCTTAAACCATATTTTATTCATGGATTTAATTAATTACAACAAATCGTTTTCTAAGGGTGGCTCCCCGAGGCTCAGATACCCAAAGAAAAGTAATTTGTCGTAAATCCAATTTGGTCCGTTTCGGAAACGCAACCAAATCAAACATGACAATTTCATTCAAAATTGGGAAATTAAATTACAACAACTAACTTTAAATTGGACGGCTCCCCGAGGCTCAATCCAAAATAAAGAATTTTGTTAATAATTTAAAGCCAATTCAAATTTGAAATTGTCAACTAATTATCCATAAATTTGTCTAGACTTTCTCAAAAGAAAGTGCCCAAAATTGCGAGATTTCATAATAGGTTTTCAGAATATTTGTAAGTTTCTGGTACAAAGAAAACTTACATATTTCCAAAGTTGGAAAATTTCTAAAATAGAAAATTTCCAAGATTGGAAAGTTTCCAAAGATGGGAAGTTTTTCACAATTATTATAAAATTTCAGAAACTAGGAAATTTCAAACGTTTGCGAAATTTCATGAGGATTTCCAAACTTTGAAATTCCTAAATCTAAAATTTATTATAATTGGAAAGTTTCCATAATTGAAAATTTTTCCAAAATTGAGATTATGACAAAGTGTTCCGCAAAACAATTATATGATTATGTCGAACACTAACCGGCTCTGATACCACTGTTGGGACCGGGTGCATGTCGACAAGGATAGGGGTTCGTAAAATTTTAAATTTTTACGTGCAGCGGAAGAATTAGCATAAAATAATTTCCTAAATTATTTTAACCACGTATCGAGCATGCAACCTTATGGTGTGTTGACATAATCATAAAATAAAACTTTGCGGAAAAGTAAACTAATTTACTTTATACCTTTCGTAACTCGAAGAAAGGGACGAGATCCAACCGTAGCGTCCCTTGGAAGCTCCGCCTCTATTCGCGTCCACGCCGAGTTCTCTTCGGGATGACTTCGCAAAGTCACGAGTTTTGTGCCAACGAGAACTACTAGATCCTCTAAAGGCACAACTAGAAGAACAAGAGAAAAGGAAAGGAAACTAACCAACAAAGAAACGGAATCGAATTCCGAGAAGAGAGGAGTCGCTATCCGCTTCTTCTTCTTCTTGTTTTGTTTCTCCTTCTTCTTGAAGCTCACGGCAACCACCTTCTATGGGAGGAGTTGCGCCGGCCCTAGCACACAAGAGGGGCGCCGGCCCTAGATGCCTCAAGGTGGGCGCCGGCCCTAGGTGGGGAGAAGGGAAGGAGAAGAGAATAAAAGAGAGAGAGAGAGGGAGCTCTATATCAATACTCAATTGATTAGTTAGGAATCTAAGGCTTGCCTATGGTTCCTTATATAGTTGCTTCTCCCTCGCTAAGTCTCCTCTTTAACGGAATTAGTTATCATAAGAATTTTATCTTATAAAATTTCTTATGACTTATTCCGTTAAGCCTAGTCTTATTATAACTAATTTATAATAAAACAAATTCTTCTTCTCTTTAAATTATGGAATAAAATTTTATAAGAAATTTATAAACATTCTTATTATGGAAAAATCAATTCATAATTGATTTTATAAAATTAAAATAAACCAATTCATGGATTATTTTAACTTCCATAAAAAGAATAAATTTCTATAAATTTATTTATATAAATTTCTTTATACAAATTTATTTATCCATAATTTATAAAATAAATCGCGCTAGATTTATTTTATTGATTAAACCAAAATTAATTGGTTTTTCTCCTTCTAGGTGGCCGGCCAACCAAGGAGGGCTTGCACCCTCTTTGGCCGGCCAAACCGAGCCGAACCAACGCGAATTAAACTCATTTAATTCGCCCAAAAAGCCTTCAAAAGACTTAGCCATTTTTAGCTTCCATTGCGCCTCTGATTAACTCAGATTCGACTTATTTCTCTTGATCGGAAAATCCAATTTTCAACTCGTTTTAAATCCCTCGGATTACTCGTAGTGCGTGTGACTAAATAGGCTTTCGATTTATGTTGGCCGTCTATAATCAATCAATTATAGAACGATCATGAGTGGCACCTAGTAGTACATCATGATCCCCAATTAATCGAAAGATCAACGGTTTGACCTCAGAAGAAATTATTCTGAAACCCTTCAACAGCTCTAATGAATCGTGCCCCATTCCCTTCACCACCTTATACCCACTTGGTTCAGGACATGGTCTATGTGTGTCAGTCCCCACTAGGCTGACTACGTCACACCTAGCCCAAGTAGTGTCTTTCTCGTCCTTTGGATTTCTAATTACTCTCATGTATTTAAGAGACTCGCACTCTAAACATGATATACTCTGGCCAGAGGTTTTGAGTAACAATCCGACGATAGGCCTGGGTATACATCTCCTCGCAAGGAGTGGTGAATCCTTTGTAGGCTGTTCAAACATCTTCGGGCACTTCGGCTTATACCCAATCATCCTGGGTCCACACCTCCTTGGAGATGCTTGCTTAAGATGTTAAAGTATAAGTCTCCATGACCAAGATGACTTGAACACCGCAAGTCAAAGGAACATCGCACTTAAGCTGCAGTAAGAACTTCATTGACATATCTATATGTAGATTCCCATATGAAGTCTTACAGCTAGTCACTCCAATGAACTAGTTCCCTCAACTAGCATCCATGTTTATCTCCGGACATCCCAATGTCACCAGCCAGTGAGAATCAGCTGATTAGAGAATAACCCATGCTAGTCTCAACAGAATTGATAGTGTCCGTTTTTATCAATTCATCGACTAGGGATAGTTTCAATACTTCACAATTGCACATGTAGAGATAATCACTAGTTGTGATCTCATCACAAATTCTCTTATGCTGTGAGTTGTATTGCGGACATTCAGTAGATGAGTTTAAGATCCCAATCAAATACACAAAACATGTATACTCAAATAGTGAATTATCATTTATTAATATAAATGTTTACATCATAAGGCGATTGCCTTAGGACACTTCTCTCATATCACTAACATGTAACACCGCGCCATCTCATCTGCCTTCTTCCACTTCTTATAACGCTCCCTTAACTCTTTACCAGAGTCTTCTCTAGGCTTTTCCGAACATTCCTCAAAGTGTACGAATTTGTACTCCTCAGCAGTAAAGACAATGTCAAGGTTCCTCTTCCAGTCTATGTAATTTGGTCCAGTAAGTTTATTATCCTTAAGAATTGTTGCTAGTGGAGTGAAGGTCATTATGAAAAACCTGAGAATCACAACATACACTACTTTAGAAATCGAAAATAAATTGATTCCTCAAAACAATTAATTTTTGAAATCAACCAACACCCCTATACACCGAGAAATTAGTATGCCACGATGGTGTGGACGTATACAAATCCCTGCATTCGTAAGAGGTTTTACCCATCGATCTTACTATCTTGTCAACCTAACTTTTTTGACAAGTAAGATCAATAGTTGGTTTCCTTCGGCTCTGCAAAATAATAGCAGTGACTCCGATGGGGAAGATACTATTATTCGCATCTAAGTATGCACCATTACACGACAATAAGAAAATTATTTCCGATTATGTGCCTTCTGATGGGGAAGTACACACGCTTTTCAATAATTTTCTATAGTCTTTTTTGACCCAGTGATCCGCAAACAAATCCATCCGATGGGGAGGAAGGCACTCAAAGCCGACGCACAGACTTGTTCGCATCACTTGTCGAATTATAATGGATGCCGCGGGACCCTTAGGGTCCCTCTCCCACTTAGCAATTTATCTCGAGGAATTTTCTTAGCACAATCACACAACCAAGCACATAACCAATAACATGAAAATAAAATAATGAAAATCCTAGATTTTTCAACTTTCATGGCCCCTTGGTCTCTAATATGCCTTAGTTCGTGTCGTCACTTCGTCCGCTCCTCCCTTCCTTCTGCGCATGCTACTTGAGGGATCTATAAGCTGAAATGAATAGCTAATTATTTACATCATTGATCCTATACTCCACGAAGGAGTGTACATGAAATCTAGGTCAACTATAAATAAAAAACTCGGCTAAACATGTGCCGTATTTAATTACAAAAACTAAATACCTAGCTTCGTCAACCTCGAGAATTAATTAATTACAAAAATTTCAAATTCAATCACACAATCCATATTTGGCCACAAAGTTGGAATCTTGTGCCTGCAACACAAAGTTAGCCTACGCACATCCACGCATCATCCAGCAAAATAACAAGTATGATAAATGCAAAAAATTAACCAATCCTAAACACACAAAGCCGGAAACCTCAGCTCTGATACCAATTGTAGGGTATGGCCTGGCGGGTTTCCTAAGCGAATACCTGGTCGATCTGAGAGACCTCTCCATGTCTACGGATTAAAATTAATCCGAGTAGAGACCCGTCTCCCATTGACCATCTCATGCCGTATTGAACGATCCAAATTACAACTTAGCCAATTACCAAAATTGGCCTTGTAATTTGCTCGACCGTTCGACCGCAGAAAAGGCAACGAGTTGATCGCCAGCATTTGTGTTTATGGTTGAGGTCCAGTTAAGAATTTATTCATCATATTTCGAGATCAAAATAATAAATTCTCAAACATAAAATAATGAGGCATATGACCATGGCACAAAATCAACATAAGGAAATACAAAGGAGCATAGGGAAAGATATACCTTTCCGATCACCTCGCGGTCTTCTACCTTATGTCCCTCCCTTCATGGACATCGTGTGGGTGACGATCTACCGTGATCCGAAATCATCAAGACCTCCAAAAGAGCTCTTCTTCTCACCTTGGCTGAATAACGAAACCCTAGCCTAGGGTTGACCTTGCGCCGCCAGCCTCTTCTTCCTCTCCCTTTGCGCCGCCGCCTGCCGGAGCTGCCGTGAGGCCTCCAGACCAGCAGCGCTCCTTGAGAGGAAGGAGAAGAAGATGAAGAAGGAGATAATTCTCCTTTGTCCTAACCCAAACAGCCCCTTAATGCCTTCTCCCTCAAGGTTGCAGCGCCGCCGCAACCCTTGGTTGCGCTGCCTCCCACCGGCCGCTGACGCCTCCTCCGCCTTCCTTGAGCCCTATGCAAGGTAGAGAAGGTCTCTGCCTTGCTTCCTTGAGCCTCAGGCGGAACTTGGTGGAGGAGATCAAGAGAACCGAAGGGCAGAACCCCTTCTTCTCTTCTTGCGCCGCCGAAACCTTAAGAGGGTGAGAGAGAGAGAGAAGAGAGGAGAGAGGCTTGGGTATCAACTCTTGGATTAGGCTTGGTTTCTTGATCTCATAGGGTATTTATAGGGCTAAGGTAGGGACCAAGAGGAGGAGTTGGTTCTTGGCCCACTAATGGATCTAATCCCGATCCATTAATTAAGACTCATTCCACTAAAGGATCTTAATTGAACTTCCTCACCAACTCCCATATTTTCATATGGGCTCCACATATAATGAGTCGTCTATCCCCCCGTGTTTAAGATCTCGTATGCCCGTTTATTTATTAAATTATTGACAATTTAAATTAATTAACTTCTGGATCCTTGCTTAGTACCACTCAACCTTATCAACGTGCCGGATCAAATCCACCTGCAGGGTTTAGCACGATGAACCTTCTGAGCTCATCAAGGGGGCATCATCATCCTGACTTACCAGGACATGTATTCCGTCAATAATCATCGGCACATCATATTATTAATATTATCTCCCAACTTATCGGGTCTATCGATATAACAGAATAGATCTCGCCCATTGATAAATTAAAGAATTAATAATTAATAATATATGCCTGATATTATTTCGGGATTAAGGGATCGTCCTCCATAATATAAACTGAGGTCCTATCCAATTATCTAGTCAGTACAAATCGGATAACCTCGGGTTTTGGTCCTGCTCAATGTACTCATAGCACACTAGTGTAATTCTATGGTCAAGACCAACCACACCTAATTACACTACAATCATCCCGATGGGTTGTCCAATTCCATCTCGGTTGTGGGTCTCTTATTTATACTAAGCAAGGAATTGATAACACGATCTTTCGTGTGACACCACACACCATGTTATCTACAATGCAAACTAATTGGACTTCGTGTATGTACTATTATAAACAAACACCTAGTGTAATCGTGATTCTGTTTTCATAATAAAGATGTTCATATAATAAAAGTCATGTCTTTCAGTATACACATCATACATTCCACCCATCCAACTCTTTCCTATAGATCAACTCTCTCCCTCTCTCTCTCTTCTTCTCCTTCCTCTCTCTAGTAAGCATCCACAGACCAACCCTGCGATCATCTAGATAGCTTACCTTTGCATAATTGACTAATGTTTAATCAATAATCCTTGTGAATCGATATTTTATTACTCAATGGCATTCCCGTGCACTTGCGAGATGCCATCACTGACATCCTATGCTAAAATTTAAATAATTTTGTCGGAATACTTTAGATTTGTACTTGCACTCATTTACATGGAGTTAGTAGGGTGTTACTATATGTTAGGACCGGTAGAGCTAGAGGGGGTGAATAGCTCGCTTCGGTTGATTTTTCTTCTTCACAGCAAAAACTAGAAGCCAAACACCTCCAAATCCAATGCTAACACTTTAATTTACTTAGTCTCTCCACCTCCTTGAGGTGACTAATCCAAGGGTCCACACCAGCGATCACAGATTCCACTATGAAACCTCCTTCTCGGAACAACACTGAAGGTGGCGAAACCCTTTTACAACAACCTTTAAAGCTTTCACAAAAAGAACAACACAAAGGAGAAGAAGAAGAGAAATATTACACTCTAGGCTTGATTCTCCTTCCTTTGGTTGCTTGAAGATGATGTTGAAAACTTCAGCAGAGAACTTAAGAACCAAGCTTATCAGAATCGTAATGGAACAGTAGTAGTCGATTTTTGCTTCGTCGCCTACTTTTAATGGTCTTCTCTGCTTCTTCGTGGCATCACGAATCGATTGGCAAAAACTCCAATCGATTACCATATAGTCGTTGAACAGTACGGATCTCGGATGAACGGTTGTGATTATGCTATTTTGAACTTGAATTGATTAGGAGCATGCACTGATCGATTAGTCTCTTTAATCGATTAAGCAATCGATTCAGGACCCTTCTATTCAAGCGAGGGATGTATCCCAATCGATTAATCAATCGATTAAGAGGTTTCCTAATCGATTGACCAATCGATTAGGGAGGTTTCTATTTTCGCACAGAATGTCTCCCAATCGATCGACCAATCGATTGAGAGCTTCTGAATCGATTGACTGATCGATTATGGAGTTTTCTGTTTGCGAACAGAATAGCTCCTAATCGATTCACCAATCGATTACAGGGCTCCTAATCGATTGACTGATCAATTAGGGAGCATTCTGGTTGTGCACAGAATAGCTCCTAATTGATTCACCAATCTATTACAAGGCTCCTAATCGATTGACTGATCGATTAGGGAGCATTCTGTTTTCAGACAGAATAACTCTTAATCGATTCACTAATCGATTGATCTCCTTCTAATCGATTGCCTGATCGATTGGTACGCTCAGATTTAGGATTCTCAATCCAAAATATCCCTACGTTGTTCTCAATCGATCCAATTACCTTGTGCCAGGAAAACCTCTTGTTTCCTAGACTTCATGCCTGGAGCCTCCTCATCTCCGGGTCTTCATGCCAAGAGTTCCTTCCCCGACCATCCCTTGGACTTCTTGCCTGGAGCTTCCTCATCTCCGGGTCTTCATGCCAAGAATCCGGTCCCCGACCATTCCTTGAACTTCTTGCATTACTGCACACTAAACCTCAATGTTAAATCCAATGTAGTAGCTTAAACTTAAACAACTGTCAATCATCGAAACTTCCTATTTATGGCATGATTGCATCTACAATCTCCCCCTTTTTGATGTTTGACAATCTATTTAAGTTTAAGCTAACTTTCAACATAATATTAACGATATCAATACAATAGGCACATAATGAAGTTATTACAAGCATAATCTTAAATATCTATAAGTCTCCCCCTTTGCCAAATATCAAAAATGATGAAGAAACAAGAGATCCCCCTCAATCTAAGCAACATACAAAATATGAACACGCACAAGCAAGTGATTAGGACACAAAACTTTAACACACACAAGAATGCATAAAATGTAAACTTATCGTACAACCATCAAAAGTCAACATATCCACATATGGAATACATAACAGCAGGCCACCAAAATAAGAACCAACTACGAAATGAGTACACAAGTCAGGGTGGAAAGAAAAACTCCACTAGCTCTGAGGTGGGATCTGCAGCCGAGGTCCCCACAACATCGGGATGATCGGAACTCCCCAGAGTGGTGGCAGTTGCCGAAGGTGGAACATCAGGGGGCGGCTGAGGAACAGGCTGACCGCTCATCTAGGAACGCAGCATATCATGCATATCCTGCTGGTAGCGCTCAATAGTCGTAAGATGTGTCTACACCTCGATATGATGAAGATCACTCTCCAACCGCAACTCCTCAAATATGGTGTCCATGGTCTCTCAAATGCAAGGACCCTAGCCCGAAGGTCATCATCCCCATCATCCTCAGGGGCAGCTACAGCAGCTTGTCCAGCCCCGGGTCGTGCTCGCGGCCCCTCTCCGACCTGACGTCCATCAATCCATCTAATGGCCCCGAACTCACCCGTCATCCCAGACTTGGAGAAGGAATGCGCCGAAATTTTGGAATACTTGACAGTCATGGGATCCACCTTCCCCCGGGAGACATCGATACGTATGGAGGCAAACCACTCTATAATGATATGACCGAAAGGCATATGGACTGTACCATGCACAGGCTGAGTAAAATGTACGATGGAATGAAAGATGTTAAGGGAAATATTGACATCATGACCCTCTTGAAGAGCATAAGTCAAGAAGAACTGGGAAGGTTTGATAGTCGCTAAAGCACGAGACACGATTGGCAAAAGACAGCTTATGACGACTTTATAGGGAGCATAGTCCTCAGCTGAGAGCTCAAGAGCAGAAAAGGTGTTAACGTTGGCATGAGGACCATCCGGACGAGGACGATGGAAAATGTGTTGATACATAGAGTCGATGGAAATATTCTCAAAAGGTGGAGGTAAAAGCTTAGGAAATGTAGGAAAGAAGACAAAGTCACTAGTAGAAGGACGACAAGCGAGGAACTTCTAAAGAACCTCACAACTGAAATCTAGATTCTATTTGCTGATACATAGAGACGCGAGAGTGCAGCAGCACAGTGTCGAGAGAAGGAGGATGCACGTTGAGAGAGGAAGGGATGGCTAAGGTTTGAGAGTGTGAGCACGCGGGAGAAGGGTTTTGGGAGATTTGGGACGGTGACTTGCTTTTAGGGCATGAGGTAAGTGACAGTACAGGGTTAGGTGAACCACTTCAATACCCGTAATCAATTAAGCAATCGATTACGACCCTGTTAAATCGATCCATTGATCGATTACAGGAGTGTATGATCGATCAACTGTCAATTACGGGAGTGCGTAATCGATTATCCGATCGATTATGACCGTTTATAATCGATCAAACGATCAATTAAGCAACATTCTGTGTCTGCGAGAGAAAGTGCTCGAATCGATTAGGGAATCGATTCAGAGAGGTTCTATGGAAGGATGTAGACCCACCAATCGATTGATAATTGTCATCAATCGATTGGAATAACTGATAAATGTCAAGATTTGTACTAAATCGTGGCATCCTTCAATTCCTATGAGTTTAGGCAAGATCACATGATCTCCAAAGGATTGAATATTTGTTCCTTTCCTTAAAATGTTCAATCATGATCTTCGAACTAAATACACATTAATGAAGTACTAGTCTTCCCCATGATTGGTCAAGTTAATGATTTATGGTGAATCTAATCTTCTTGCTCAAAGTAATGCATCATAACAAGCATTTTGAGCAGGAGGATTAACCCTAACATCTCACTCCCATCTAGAAATGCACAAGCAAGGGAAGACTTATGTTCTTGTGAGATGCATTTGAAGGCAAGTGAGTTGAGTATCTTGAAGTAATCATGGAGGATTATTCGATATGACACATTCCTAATTCTCTTCGCAAGTAACTAAATTTAGATTTCGGAAGAGGTTTGGTGAAAAGATCCGCAAGATTTGACTTTGACTCAATATATTTAAGAACAATATCACCACTAGACACGTAGAAAGATCTTCCGATCGGATAGTCGATATCTCTAATAAAATGATGTTTAATTTCAATATGCTTGGTTCTTGAATGATGAACCGGAGTTTTGGTCAAGTTTATGGTACTCACATTGTCACAAAAAACTTGCACATTTTTATAGATGAGTTTATAATCTTCTAAGATATGAGTCATTCATAATAATTGAGATACACATTCGCCCATAGCTATATATTCGGCTTCGGTTGTGGAGAGTGTTACACAATGTTGTTTTCTACTTGACAACTCACCAAGGAGGATCCCAAAAATTGGCACCCACCACTAGTGCTTTTCCGATCCAATTTACACTCGGCGTAATCCGAATCGGAGTATCCTACAAGATCAAAGGTTTCAGTTCTAGGGTACCATAAACCCACACTTTGAGTCCCTTTAAGATAGCGAAGAATCCGTTTGATTGCATATAGATGTGATTCCTTGGCACAAGCTTGATACCTTACACACATACCCATGGCAAATAATATGTCGAGTCTACTACCCGTAAGATAGAGGAGACTACCTATAGCACTATGATACATTTTGGGATCAACTTCTTTACCTTCAATATCATTGTCTAACTTAGTGTTAGTTGTCATAGGGGTAGACATTTCTTTTGCACTTTCCATCCCAAATTTTTTAATGATTTCTTTTACATATTTGGATTGCTAAATATATATGTCATCTTTTGTTTATTTAATTTGTAAACCTAAGAAAAATATTAATTCACCAACTAAGCTCATTTCAAACTCACTTTCCATGTGATTTATGAACTCATTTAGATAGTCATTGTTTGTGGACCCACAAATAATGTCATCTACATAGACTTAGGCCACAAAAATATCTTCCCCGCTAGTCTTTAAAAATAATGTAGGATCAATTTTTCCTCTATGAAAACCATTTGACACTAATAATATTGACAACCGTTCATACCAAGCATGAGGTGTTTGTTTTAGTCCATACAATGCCTTCTTAAGCTTGTATACATGGTTTGGAAATTCTAAATCTTCAAATCCCGGAGGTTGCTCAACATAGACTTCTTGGATGATAAAACCATTTAAAAATGTTGATTTTACATCCATTTGAATAACTTAAATCCTTTATGAGCGGCAAATGTCAACATCATCCTAATAGACTCTAACCGAGCTACCGGTGCATAAGTTTTATCATAGTTCAACCCTTCAACATGAGTAAAGCCTCTAGCAACCAATCTAGCTTTTTTTCTCACAACCGTTCCCTTATCATCAAGTTTGTTCCTAAAAACCCATTTTATATCAATAATTGATTTTCCTTTGGATCTAGGAATAAACTCTCCAACATGACTTCTCTCAAATTGAGATAATTCATCTTGCATTGCCAAAATCCAATCGGAATCTAGCAACGCATCATCTATGGCTTTTGGCTCAATTTGTGAGATTAGAGCTACTTAACTCCCTTCATTTCGAAAATAAGATCGAGTTCGTACCCCATGTGTAATGTCACCCACTACTTGCTCCAAAGGATGGTTTGCACTTGTCCTCGTGGGTCTTGGTTCTTGAGTTGTAGTGATTACATTCTCAAGTGGTAACTCAACAATATCTTCTGTTTCACTTTCCTCTTTCTCAAGATTATTTTCCTCTTCTAATGTCAATTTCTCCAATTCAAATTGTACTTCCTCCTCTATTGCTTTATTAGAACTTGAGCTTGGATTTTCTTCGAACACCACATTTAGAGACTCTTCAACTATTTTGGATCTCTTATTGTAAACTCTATAGGCTTTGCTATGAGTGGAATACCCTATAAGAATACCTTCATCCGCCTTGGCGAAAAATTTTCCTAAGTGATCTTTGGTGTTTAAAATATATACTTTACATCCAAACACTCTAAGATGTGTTATTGTAGGAGGTTTACCAAACCACAACTCATGAGGTGTTTTGTTCAAAAACCTATGTATTAGAGTCCTATTTTGCACATAACATGTCATATTAATTGCTTCGGCCAATAGATATCTATGAAGTGAGTATTCATTTAACATACTTCTAGCGTCCTCTTGTAAGACTCTATTCTTTCTCTCAACAACCCCATTTTATTGTAGTGTCCTAGGGGTAGAGAATTCATGTTTTATCCATTTTATGAGCAAAAATTTTCAAATTCACCTCCATGATCACTTCTTAATCTATTGATTTCAGATTTTTCTCATTTTCTACTCTTCTACAAAAAGCAATCAATATTTCTAAGGTATGATCCTTATGCTTCAAGAAAAACACCCAAGTGTATCTAGTGAAGTCATCTATTACGACTAAACAATATCTACTATCGTTCAAGGAAACATGCTTACTACTATCAAACAAATCCATATGCAATAGTTCCAATGTTGTAGACGTACTTAAATTCGTTTTACCTTTGTGGGTAGCCTTGGTTTGCTTACTCATTTGACATGCATCACATAGTTTATCTTTTTGAAACTTTAATTTTGGCAATCCTTGCACCAACTCGTTCTTTGATAGTCTTTTGATGTGTCTCATGTTGGTGTGAGCAAGTCTCCGATGCCAAAGTCAAGTCTCTTCCTCTTTAGACATGAAACACTTAGCAAACACATTAGTAGCACCAAATAGTTCAACTTGGTAAATGTTTTCCTTTCTATGACCAATAAGCATGATAGTGATTAGTTCACTATGCTTAATTAGACATTGAGATGAGTCAAACTTACCTCTATATCCCGAGTCACATAGTTGACTAACACTTAGTAGATTGAAGGTCATACCTTTCACTAATAAAATATTCCTAATTATAAATTGTTCAAAAATTTTAATATCTCCTATTCCAATAACTTTCAATTCACCACTATTGTCAAAGGAAACGGTACCTTTATTTTTATTTTTGAGTGATGAAAATTTTGATAAGTCTCCCGTCATATGCGTAGAGCATCTACTATCAATAAACCATGTTGTTGGATACTCCCCCTTAACACATGCATGTTCAAATGCATGAACTAAATGTTTTAGTACCCAAATGTTGGGTCCAATAGCATCTATAACATATTGCTTGGGTACCCAAGCTTGTGCAGTTTTAACTTTTGAAACATGATTTCTACTAACAAGGGATATAAAGTTAACTTCCTTATCCTTTGATTTATACCCTAATCCTGCCTTGTTATAAACTGCCCGTTGACTTCCTAATATCATGTCCAAATATTTTGAGCTTGAGGTAAATCTTTCCAAAACACTTCTAAGATCCTCTACTTGCAACTTCCAGGATGCATTTTCTGATGGATCGATTTGGCATGCTAGAGGGGGGTGAATAGTGTTTCTTCGTCATTTTCACTACAAAGATGTTAGCGCAAGCGGAATATACAATAAAATAATAAAAACAATACTAACCAATGCTAACAATGAAGATTTACTTGGTATCCACCCCGGACGGGTGACTAATCCAAGAATCCGTCGGTGGATCAATCCCCAGATAACCACCGGCTATCTCTCGTCGCTCCTTATGGGTGGAGAAACCTCACCACAATCCCAAGCAAACCTCTGTGCACAAAGACTACTATCTTGCCTTTAACCAAGACAAGATTCGTCAAAATCTCAGTCACCGCGAAGTCCTCTTTAAATAGGATTCGGGTGAAACCCTCGCTACCAGTCGACTGCCTCTAGGGCAATCGACTGGTGCCACTGAAATTCGACCGTTGCACCCCCAACGTTCGAATTCTCAGCCAACTCACCAGCCACCTACCAGTCGACTGCCCCCAGGGCAATCGACTGGTCCTAGACCAGAACCCTTCTGTGAGTTTCAGCAGTCGACTGCCCCCAGGCCAGTCGACTGGTCTACTCACCCACATAAGGTTACCCTTCCTGAGTACATTCCACTCCGCACTCAAACCCTAGGATTTCCCGAGTACAATCACACAGCACTCGTACCCTCACAACTCTACTGACTCCTCGTCCACAGTCTCGACTATTGCCTTCGTGCCCTCTTCATCTTCGGCTCCCGTCCCTCGGATGCACGCAAGCCTCCAGCTTGCCTCCATGCCATCCTTCACGCATGCCTCGAAGTCCGCGCCTATCAGCTCATCGTCCCTGCTCTCCAAGATCCCTCGGGTGCACACCAGCCTCCAGCTTGTCTCCATGCCACCCTTCACCGTACCGAGGCCGTCCAGTCAAGTCCATATCTGTAACCTGTACAACCTACACACTCAACATACACATATGAGATAACAAGGGTAAACCTAACTTAAACCCTTTGCCCAAACATTAAAACACTTGGTCACTCCAGACACAGATTGCCTCAACAATCTCTCCCTTTTTGATGTTTGGAAATACATTTAAGTTAGGGAAATAAGATAGTAGTCAATAGCAAAAAAAAACATGCTAAACAAATGCATATACAATGCAAAAATGGATCCTATCCCAAGGCATCCCACACCTAACCCTCTAAGTTAAGATTTTTCACACCTAACCTCCAAGTTAGGAATTTTCCACACCTAACTCTCCAAGTTAGGAATTTTCAACACCTAACTCTCCAAGTTAGGACTTTCTCACACCTAGCCCTCCAAGCTAGGACTTTTACAGCAAACCCGGGCTTTTAAAAGCTTCTCCCAAGCTCCCCCTACATTGGACTTACAAAGGCTTTTTAAGAATCTCTCCAAGGTTCCCCTTATGCCAAGAATGGAGCAACCATGCTCCCCCTTAATCTTAGCTCCCCCTAAACCTAGGGTTTCTAGCAAAGGAGTGTTTGGTTTCCCAACTTAAACCCAACACTTCTCCCCGTTTGCCTAACATCAAAAAAGAACCCAACAATATCCCAATTATTGATTCTTTCAATCCCCAATGATTATAAACAATATGTACTAGCCCCCCATACACTTGTTTTTCATCATTTGGACACATACTCAGCTGTTGAAACAAAAATTACCCTTGACCAGTCGACTGCCCCCAGGGCAGTCGACTAATACTCTGAAAATCAGAATTTCAGCCTTTCTGACGAAATTCAAAATGCGCCAGAAATTCCACAAATCTCCAAAAATTTCCAAATTTTGTGGAGACATTTGTGGTACCCATACCTACTTGGGAAAAATACATTCCAAAATGTATCTATCACCATTCCCATGTTTGACACAAAATCCAAAACTAGCTAAAAAGTTCCATAACCTCTTGACCTAAAGTCCTAGTTTTGGTTTCCTCTTGATGCTACTGCCAATACCAACCCACAATGTATCCCTAGCATTGATTTACATGGTAATTACACATCAAAAATCAATTTTCATTCAATATACTCCCAATGTCATATTTTCATGTATGAAACTTAAAACACCGTGCCAAAACCCAAGAATTTAGACTCAAGTCGTCTCCAATTCTTTTGGCACTCTCCATAGTCCATCTAGACCTCTAGGAGCACCCCCTCCCAAGGTCCATTCACCATATATCCCAAAACCTCCTAGAGCTCCGCCTTGAGCTCTTAGCCCTAGCCACCTCCTTAGGTGACTCAACAAACACTAGACTACACCGGTGTTCCTCCAGTGACTCTTGGCTCACAAACTCAACCCTCTTAACCTTAGACACCTTGTCTTTGGTTAAGTAATTGTTTTCCTTTAAATGGCACCCCTTTGCCATTTTTGGACTCCCCCTTTTTGCCATTATCATATGCTACCCTAGCATATTTCTTTCCCTTGGCATGGGAGTTCTTAGATCGGTATCTCAACCCCGATCTATCATTGGTGCGGTTTAAACCTCCCAACACCATGTTTAGACCCTTTGATCCAATCGTGAATCTTTCTAGGGTCTTTTCTAAAGTATCAAGCCTTGCCCTCAAGGCTTGATTTTCCCTTTCTAAGTTTTGAACCTTTGAGTCCATGTGTCCACTTTGGACATTTCTAGACCTACCCTCCTTTCTAGGCACATTCCTTCCCTTTTTGGGATTAGTGTCATAATCCTTAAGTCTAGAGGTCTTGCGTTGATCATGATGCATGTTTCTCCTAGGATTTTGATCTACCTTGTTACTCTTAGTCCTATCATTATACTTAAATCCAAAATTATGCACCATTAAGCATTTTTTATTAAATCTAGCATGCATGGAGGGATGATTGATATTATTTCTAATATGTAATGAGGAACTTGAAATTAAATTACATTTTACCCTAGGGTTAGGAATTACCTCCCTTACCCTTGAAGTTCTCCCTTGATGTGATCTTCTTCTCTTCTTTCTTTCCTCCTTCTCCCATCTTCTTAGATGCTCCATTTTCTTTATTTCTCCTTTTCTAGGACACTTAGTATGGTAGTGCCCTAGCTCTCCACATGTGAAGCATCGGATCTTCTTCCTTTTAGCTTGGGCCTCTTCATTCCTACAACCGACGTTAGATTTAAAAGGATTTGACATGAGTTTAGATTTTACCTCCTTTTTACCTTTTGGGCACTTGTCCTTGTAGTGCCCCTTTTCGTTGCAACTAAAGCATGTGATATGTTCTTTTGATTTGGCTTTGGTGGAGGTTGGAACTTCTTCTTCAACATTTGATGATGTGGATGCCTCCTCTTGATCCGGTATGGTTGAGGGTCTCTCCTCCCCCTCAATTCTTGAAATTGATATCTCCTCTTCTTCTCTTGAGGAGGTTAATGATCTTTTACTCTCTCCCTCACTTGAAGATGTAGATACTTCCTTTTCTTCTTCTTCTTCTTGACTCATTTGACTCTTCTCCTTGGGCTCTTGAACTTATGTAGGACTTTCATGATATTCTTTCAAATTGCTCCACAGTTCACATGCATTTTGGTATGCTCCTACACAATTCAAAATTTTGTTAGGCACAATATCAATCAATATACCCATTACATTTTCGTTTGCCCTTGCTTGTTCTTGTTGCTCTTGATTCCAATACCTAGGTCTAAGCCTCTTCCCGTGCTTATCCTTTGGAATCTCGAAGCGCACTTCAAGCGCAATCCGAAGGTCCCACTCCATTCCAAACCATGCCTCCATTATCACTTTCGAATATCTGAAATTCTCATGGTCGTAGGCCGACGGAGTGTAGATGTCGTCCCCAAATTTATCTTCCATTTTCTTCTCCTCTAGCGTGTGCTCCCTCGGCGGTTAGTCCGATCAAGAGTGGTCCTTTGCTCTGATACCAATTGATGGATCAATTTGGCATGCTAGAGGGGGGGTGAATAGCGTTTCTTCGTCGTTTTCTCTACAAAGATGTTAGCGCATGCGAAATATACAATAAAATAATAAAAACAATACTAATGCTAACAACGAAGATTTACTTGATATCCACCCCGGACGGGTGACTAATCCAAGAATCCATCGGTGGATCAATCCCCGGATAACCTCCGGCTATCTCTCGTCGCTCCTTGTGGGTGGAGAAACCTTGCCACAATCCCAACCAAACCTCTGAGCACAAAGACTACTATCTTGCTTTTAACCAAGACAAGATTCGTCGAAAATCTCAGCCACCGCGAAGTCCTCTTTAAATAGGATTCAGGCTGAAACCCTTGCTACCAGTCGACTGCCCCTAGGGCAGTCGACTGGTGCCACTGAAATTCGACCGTAGCACCCCCAACGTTCGAATTCTCAGCCAACTCACCAGCCACCTACCAATCGACCGCCCACAAGGCAGTCGACTGGTCCCAGACCAGAACCCTTCTGTGAGTTTCATCAGTCGACTGCCCCTAGGCCAGTCGACTGGTCTACTCACCCACCTAAGGTTACCCTTCCAGAGTGCATTCCACTCCGCACACAAACCCTAGAATTTCTCGAGTACAATCACACATCACTCGTACCCTCACAACTCGACTGACTCCTCGTCCACAGCCTCGACTATTGCCATCGCGCCCTCTTCATCTTCAGCTCCCGTCCCTCGGATACATACAAGCCTCCAGCTTGCCTCCATCTCATCCTTCGCGCATGCCTCGAAGTCCGCGCCCATCAGCTCATCGTCCCTGCTCTCCAAGGTCCCTCGAGTACACACAAATCTCCAGCTTGTCTCCATGCCACCCTTCACCGTACCGAGGTCGTCCAGTCAAGTCCATATGTGTAACCTGTACAACCTGCACACTCAACATACACATATGAGATAACAAGGTTAAACCTAACTTAAACCATTTGCCCAAATATCAAAACACTTGGTCACTCCAGATCACAGATTGCCTCAACATTTTCCTTTTTAAGTTCATCACTTTTAGAATTAGCAACTTCATGATGTGTACATGCTTCACATAGCATAGTATCAATTTCGAGTAATTTCATCTTATTTTGTAGTTCTTTAACTTTAACTTTTGATCTAGATAAAGCATTTGTCAAGCATGCAATAGTAGCATAGAATTTATCTAATTTATAAGAAGTTATCTCATTATTACTAGATGCTGACATCTCCACGGTTTTTCTCATCTTCACTACTTTCAACATCATTTACAGTCATGAGAGCCACATGTCTTGAAGCCTTTCTTGAAAGGATCGATGTCGTACGCTAGAGAGGGTGAATAATGTTTCTTGAATCTTTTTGTACCTACGTTGTTAGTTGCGCAGCGGAAATAAATAATAACAAATACAAACAACGCTAACAAACCAAGTTTTACTTGGTATCCACACCGGTCGGGTGACCAATCCAAGAATCCGTCGGTGGATCACTCCTCGGATAACCTCCGGCTAGCCTTCGTCACTCCTTGTGGGTGGAGAAACCTCGCCACAACCAAAAGCACACTCAAGGCACAAAGAAGACTACTAATAAGCCTTAACCAAGCTTGTTTCGTCAAGGATCTCAGCCACCACGAAGTCCTCTTTAAATAGGACTCGAGCTGAAACCCTCGCCACCAGTCGACTGATCCCAGGGCAGTCGACTGGTGCCAGCCAAATTCGACCATTGCAACTCCCAACGTTCGAATTTTAGCCAACTCACAAGCCGCTACCAGTCGACTGCCCAATGGTCCCAGGCTGAGACCTTTCTGTGAGTTCCCTCAGTCGACTGCCCCCAGGCCAGTCGACTGGTCTACTCACCCACCTAAGGTTACCCTTCCTGAGTACATTCCACTCCACACTCAAACCCTAGGATTTCCCGAGTACAATCACACTGCACTCGTACCCTCACGACTCGACTTACTCCTCCTCCGCAGCCTCGACTGTTGCCTTCGCGCCCTCTTCATCTTGGCTCCCGTCCCTCAGATGCACGCAAGCCTCCAGCTTGCCTCCATGCCATCCTTCACGTATGCCTCGAAGTCCGCGCCCATCAGCTCATCGTCCCTGCTCACCAAGGTCCCTCGGATGCGCACGCAAGCCTCCAACTTGCCTTCATGCCATCCTTCACCATACCGAGGCCGTCCAGTCAAGTTCATATGTGTAACCTGTACAACCTGCACACTCAACATACACATATGAGATAACAAGGGTAAACCTAACTTAAACCCTTTGCCCAAACATCAAAACCTATGGTCACTCCGGACCATCTTAGGGTCGATTGCTCCAACAATCTTCCCCTTTTTGATGTTTGGCAATACGTTTAAGTTAGGAAAAATAAGATAGCAGTCAATAGCAAAAATCATGCTAAAATAAATGCATATGCAATGCAAAACTGGATCATATCCCAAGGCATCCTACACCTAACCCTCCAAGTTAGGATTTTCACCTCCTAGCCCTCCAAGCTAGGACTTTCACCACCTAACCCTCCAAGTTAGGAATTTTTTACACACCTAACTTCCCAAGTTAGGATTTTCACCATCTAACCCTT
Organism: Boesenbergia rotunda; assembly: GCA_024364735.1. NCBI lineage: Eukaryota > Viridiplantae > Streptophyta > Magnoliopsida > Zingiberales > Zingiberaceae > Boesenbergia > Boesenbergia rotunda. The sequence goes on along the minus strand of JAGFNQ010005849.1, from coordinate 77,290 downwards.
TAGGTTAGGATTTTCACACCTAGCCCTCCAAGCTAAGACTTTTCACACACCTAACCCTCCAAGTTAGGAATTTCACCAAAACGGGCTTTTTAAAGCTTCTCCCAAGCTTCCCCTATACTGGACTTACAAAGGCTTTTTAAAAACCTCTCCAAGGTTCCCCTTACACCAAAAATGGAGCAACAATGCTCCCCCTTAATCTCAACTCCCCCTAAACCTAGGGTTTCTAGCAAAGATATGTTTGGTTTCCCACTTAAACCCAATATCTCTCCCCCTTTGCCATACATCAAAAAGACCCCAATAATATCCCAATTATTGGTTCCTTTAATCCCTAATGGTCCTAAACCCAGTGTACTAACCTCCCATACACTTGTTTTACACCATTTGGACACACGTCAGCTGCTGGATACCCACACCAGCCCTGACCAGTCGACTGCCCCCATGGCAGTCGACTGATATTCTGAATATCAGTTTTCTGGCCGAATTTCATAAATGCACCAGAAATTTCATAAATCTCCAAAAATTCCCAAATTTCGTGGAAAACTTTATGGTACCCATACCTACTTGAGAAAAATACATTCCATAATGAATCAATCACCATTCCCAAGTTGGACACAAAACCCAAAATTTTCAATGAAAATCAAGGCAAACAACGAGGCAACCTCCCCCTCAACCTATGCCTTCTCCCAATTTTTATTTTCCCATGGTGAAGTTGTACCCAACTTGACACCCAAGTTCTTCTCCTTTGGACACCATTAAGGCTTACTTCCAAGCAACCTTTCCCCTAGTGCCAAAAAGAACTCAACAACACCTTAAGCAATCCTAAAAGGTTTGCAAGCACATTTGCTAGGATATACTCTATCCTAGAAAAATATAATTTTATGAAAAATACAAATGTGCTTGACTTTTGGTACAACTTTCAATTATTTCAAGAGATTGGCATTTTGTATCACCTTCCATAAATTTAAATCATGACATAACACTTTATTCAATGAATCAAGATTTTTAATCCAAGACAGTATCCCATACTCCAAATTTGGCAATTTCTTACTATCCAATATACCTTCTCCCTTTAAACCTACTGACCAGTCGACTGCCCATATGGCAGTCGACTGCCAAAACATATAGAAACTTACAGAGAGTTTCTGGATCTTACCAGTCGACTGCCCCCAGGGCAGTCGACTGATACCTGAACTTCAGGTTTTCAGCCCCAATTTCAGAAACGCCTAAAAAATTCCACAAATCTCCGAAAAATCTAAAATTTTGTAAGGAGATCTGTGAAGCCAATATCTACTTGGGAAAAATACGTTTCCAAATAAATTTACTCCGGTTCCCAAGAATGGCACGAAACTTGATTTTCTCTAAAACGTATTACTAAAGCTCATCCCAAGAGTTCTAATTTTGATTTCTTCTTGACATACCTTCTTACAATTGATCATAATCCATTTTTATCATTGAATTATATGGTGTTTACACATTAAAACCTGACTTTATCAATTATAACCCGAAACTCACATTTTTCTCCTTAAAAACCCTTCTTAATGTGCCTAAACCTAGGATTAAACCTTACCCAAGTCTTCCAATCCCTTTGGCACATTTCATCTAATTCCTTGGGAGAGAAACTTTTGAGATCTATTTACCATGGACCCCAAAGACTCCTAGAGCTCCCCTGAGCTCTGAGCCCTAGCCACCTCCCTAGGTGACTCAATCCATACTAAGCCACACCGGTGTGCCCCCGGTGACTCTTGGCCTACAAAATAAACCTTCTTAGCCTTGGACACCTTGTCCTTGGTTAAGTCACCATTTCTACCCTTGGATGGCATTCCCTTGCCATCCTTGGACTTACCCTCCTTACCATGATTGTATGCATCCCCAGCATACTTCTTTTTGTTGGTCTTGGAGGTCTTAGACCGATATCCCAATCCTGATCTATCGTAGTTGGGTTTTAGGCTACCCAACACCATGTTTAGGCCCTTAGATCCAACCGTGAACCTTTCTAGGGCCTTCTCTAATGTATCAAGTCTTGCCCTCAAGGCTTGATTTTCCCTTTCCAAATTTCTAACCTTTGAACCCATGTGTCCACCTTGGACATTCCTAGGCCTAACCTCCTTTCTAGGCACATTCCTTCCCTTCTTGGGATTAGTGCCATGATCCTTAGGTCTAGAGGTCTTGGATCTATCATTATGCATGCTTTTCCTAGGGTTGTGTTCTACCTTGTTAACCCTAGTTCTATCATTATATTTGAAACCAAAATTATGCACCATTAAGCATTTTTCATGAAGGTTAGCATGCATGGATGAGTAATTAATTCTATTTCTATCATGTATTGGGGAACTTGAAATTGAATTGCATTTAAATCTAGGGTTAGGAATTACCTCCCTTCCCTTGAAGTTTCCCTTTGATGGAATCTTTGCATCTTCTTTTCTTCCTTCTCCCATCTTCTCAAATGCTCCATTTTCTTGAGCTCTTTACTCCTCAGGCACTTAGTGTGGTAGTGCCCTAGCTCACCACACGTAAAGCATCGGATTGTAACGACCCAGAAAATTCTCTCAATATTTTTTTTAAAAATATTGATCATGTCTAGATAGTCTTGAGGAACCTAGAAATACTAGTACGACCTTTAGCCTAGTTATCCATGATTTTTCCCTATTTAAATTGAGAAGCTAAGTACTAATGAGCCTTATATGGGCTTTTCTAGTACCATGGTTATTAGTGGATTTTAGGTGAAATTTAATATAAATATAAATGGGTTTTAATTAGGAATATTAGCATGATCATGGGTGAATTTTTGAGAAATTTTCGGAAATAAGAAAAATAAAAATAAAATAAAAATAAAAATAAAGTGCATGCACCAAGGATTGAACCTTAGACCTATGGTACCACCATGCTTGCACTAACCAATTCACCTAGCAAGGGAGTACTAGTAGAGAATGAAGTGGATTTTAGTTAATGGTAGGGGATGTGAAGAGACACCATGTGAAGAAGATGAAAAGACACTTGTGAAGAGACAAAAGGACATTATAAATAGATCTCTTCTTCCCCCTTCCTTCTTCTCCTAGCCGAAACTCCACAAGGAGATTTTCTTTGGAAAAACTCCATAAGGAGACTCCCTTTTTAAGATCTAGGTTCTCTTACAAGGCTACAAGGGCAAGGAGGGTTCAAGTGTCAAAGGGATTTTCAATTTCCTTCTCTTTTTTAAGGTCTAAAAACCAAGATAACCCAAGGTAAGACTCCCTCACCTGTGGTATAATAGTTTCCGAGTTATTTTCATGATGAAATGTTTTGTTTGGACTATATGTGGAGAAAACCAAAGTTAGGACCCTTGAAACTTTCGGCCACCATAGGTTTCTATGGTTGGATTTGGATCTAACTCTCAAATGATGTTTCTTATATTTTCTCATGTTGTAAAAGGTGTTGATAGGGGTTTATGTGAAAGTTTTACATGGTTTAGGACCCATATAACTTTCGGCCAAGAGGAGTTTTAGGGCAAAGAAGTTAGGTTTAACTCCAAGCAAGGGTTCAAACGACTCCCATGTTATTATATGTAAGGTAATAGATGTGACTTGGGCATTTTATGAATTTTTCATGGGCTTGTGATCCTCTTTGAGTTTCGGCCAACTCATGATTTAGGGATAGGACTTGGAGTTAAATCCAAATAAGGGATCAAATGGTTTTTCTATGGCATAGTATGTATGGTATGGAATGTAATCATGACCTATGTGAATTTCTCATGGACTTATTGTCCTTTAGGGTTTTGGCCAAGACCCTAATTTAGGGTTTGGTTTGGGTTAAGGTCTCAAGGAGGCTTGAGTATAGGTTATTAAGATGTAAGTATATGATTAAGTAAGATGTAAGAATTTTTATGTGACCTAAAACCCTAGCTTTATGTAAGATGTAGCATGACTTCGTACGTTAGGTCATGTGCTATGATTATTCATAAATGTTTAGACTATGTGCCATGAACCTAGGGGATATGTATCATATATGAAAAGATCTATGTATGTTTTCCTATATACCATGATCATGCCTACTTGATGAATGAAGATGCTAATTAAGTATGTATGCCATGCTTTAGGAATAATATGTATGTATGCCATGATTTATGAATAATATATATGTATGCCATGATCTATGAATGATATGTATGTATGCCATGTTTTGTGAATGACATGTATGTATGCCATGCGTTATGAATAATATGTACGTATGTTATGTTTAAGAATGAAGATGATGAATGAAAATGATAACCATGGCTCTAAGACAAATGAGATAAGCATGACATACCTTCTGAATGAGAATAATGAATGATGATGAATGTGCATGCCTTTAAGGCATCATGATGATAAGTATGAATGATGAAATGTTAAGTATGTTTATGTCATGCTAAGGGATGGGCACCTTAAGAACGCCTCGGTTCTGGACTACCGTCGCTGTCCACGGTTCTGGAACTACCGCAGCTGTTCCTATTCTTATGTCAAGTTTTATGAAACAAGATTATGTTTATGTCATGTATGCCTATGAATGATGAAGCATGTGAAGTTATTTTACTTTATGAATGGGCTTGTACCGGACCGAAGTATGGGTCCAAGGGATGGGCACCTTAAGAACGCCCTGGTTCTGGACTACCGACTATGCTGTCCACGGTTCTGGCACTACCGAAGCTGTGAGGGATGGGCACCTTAAGAATGCCCCGGTTCTTGGACTACCGACTATGCTGTCCTTACCCTAGTAGGTCGGGGCTCGCTACCTCGTATTTACTTAGGGATGCGCGCTTATAATGTATGTATGTGGTACAAGCCGGGGAGTCCAATGATGTTATGATTAGGTTTAAGTATTTATAACTATGGTTTTCAAATTAAGCATCCTTATGATATATGCATTTGACTCATGCATTCATTCATGTTATGCATTATGCCATGATGGACAATGTTTTATGTTTATGTTTTATGTTTATATCTATGTCATGTATCATGCCATGCTAAGTATGTTTTATGTTTATATCTATGCCATGTATCATGTCATGCTAAGTATGTTTTATGTTTATATCTATGCCATGTATCATGCCATGCTAAGTATGTTTTATGTTTATCTCTATGTCATGTATCATGCCATGCTAAGTATGTTTTATGTTTATATTTATGTCATGTATCATGTCATAATAAGTATGTTTATGCTTATGTTCATGATAAGAAATATGTCATGATAAGTATGATTATGCTTATGTTCATGTTAAGATTTATGCAATGATAAGTATGTGATGCCCATGTTTACGTTAAGAGTAAGCTTATGTTTTATGTTCAGAATTATGCTATGATGAATGTTTCATATGTTTATGTATGATATGACGTATGGTTTTAGTGAGTAGGAAAGGGTATTACTAAGCCTATGTGCTTATAGTCTTATGTTCTTATACCGCAGATCAAGAAAGAGGTTATGAAAGCAAGCAGCAGGAGGGGCAAGTGTGTGTGTGTGACAATGACTTGGCAAAAGAAAAGAAAAGATCCTATGTCTTTCTCCCTTTACATGATGACCATGCAAACATGTTTAAGAATGATGCTATATGATTAAGAATGAATGCTAAGTTTACCATGTCACTATGTTTAAGAATGATAGCTAAGAATGTGTTAACATGAATGATTTAAGTTATAAGTGCATGGTTTAAACGCATGTGGATAAAGTTTTAAAATTATTCCGCTGCATTAAGAAGTCCATATGCGTATATGTATGTCACGTAGCGCCGCCGTAAGGCTGAAAATGGGCGGGCGTTACACGGATCTTCTTCCTTTTAGCTTGGGCTTGTTCACTTCTACACTTCATGTTAAAACTAGAAGAATTTGAAATGAGATGGGACTTTACCTCCTTTTTACCTAGTGGACACTTGTCTTTGTAGTGTCCTTTTTCATTGCACCTAAAGCATGTGATGTGGTCCTTGGCTCTTGCTTTGGTGGAGGCAGAGGTGGAGGTTAAGTTGACTTCTTCTTCAACCTTGGATGAAGTGGATGCCTCCTCTTCTCTAGATGAGGTAGATGACCTTTCACTTTCTTCTTCCACTTTCTCCTCTTCGGATGTCGAGCTCTTCTCCGCATCTGAATGGTCCTTTTCTTCTTCTTGGACCATTAAGCCCATTTCTTTGGACTCTTGAGATTGTGTAGGTTTCTCATGAATTTCTTTCAATTTCTTCCACAATTCATATGCATCCTGATATTTATCTACACAACTCAAAACATTGTTAGGCAAAAGATTAACTAAAATTGTCATTACCTTTTCATTTGCCTTGGAATAGGCTTGTTGCTCTTGAGTCCAATATCTAGGACGAAGCTTCTTGCCGTGCTTGTCCTTTGGAATTTCGAAGGGCTCATTTATCATCATCAAGCACTCCCATTCCATGCCCAACCATGTTTCCATTCTCGCTTTCCAATACCCGAAATCCTCATGGTCGTAGGTCGGCGGAGTGTAAATATCTTCACCCAACTTGTCCTCCATAGCTTTCTCCTCTAGTGTATGCTCCCTCGGCGGTTAGTCCGATCAAGAGCGGTCCTAGCTCTGATACCAACTAAAAGGATTGATGTCGTACGCTAGAGGGGGGGTGAATAGCGTTTCTTGAATCTGTTTGTACCTACGTTGTTAGTTGCGCAGCGGAAATAAATAATAACAAATACAAACAATGCTAACAAACCAGGTTTTACTTGGTATCCACCCCGGTCGGGTGACTAATCCAAGAATCCGTCGGTGGATCACTCTCCAGATAACCTCCGGCTAGCCTTCGTCACTCCTTGTGGGTGGAGAAACCTCGCCACAACCAAAAGCACACTCAAGGCACAAAGAAGACTACTAACAAGCCTTAACCAAGCTTGTTTCGTCAAGGATCTCAGCCACCACGAAGTCCTCTTTAAATAGGACTCGGGCTGAAACCCTCGCCACCATCGACTGATCCCAAGTAGTCGACTGGTGCCAGCCAAATTCGACCGTTGCAACTCCCAACGTTCGAATTTTAGCCAACTCACCAGCCGCTACCAGTCGACTGCCCACAGGGCAGTCGACTGGTCCCAGGCTGAGACCTTTCTGTGAGTTCCCTCAGTCGACTGCCCCTAGGCCAGTCGACTGGTCTACTCACCTATCTAAGGTTACCCTTCCTGAGTACATTCCACTCCGCACTAAAACCCTAGGATTTCCGGAGTACAATCACACTGCACTCGTACCCTCACGACTCGACTGACTCCTCCTCCGCAGCCTCGACTGTTGCCTTCGCGCCCTCTTCATCTTCGGCTCCCGTCCCTCGGATGCACGCAAGCCTCCAGCTTGCCTCCATGCTATCCTTCACGCATGCCTCAAAGTCTACGCCCATCAGCTCATCGTCCCTGCTCACCAAGGTCCCTCGGATGCGCACGCAAGCCTCCAACTTGCCTCCATGCCATCCTTCACCGTACCGAGGCCGTCCAGTCAAGTCCATATGTGTAACCTGTACAACCTGCACACTGAACATACACATATGAGATAATAAGGGTAAACCTAACTTAAACCCTTTGCCCAAACATCAAAACCTATGGTCACTCCGGACCATCTTAGGGTCGATTGCTCCAACATTTCTCCCAATTTCTTCATCTGATGAGCTAGATGAAGAACCATCTCATGTAGCTTTCAAGGCCTTCTTTTTCTTTGTCTTATCGTCCTTTCTTTTTAGCTCAGGGTAATCGTCTTTGATGTGGCCTTTTTTATTGCACTCAAAATAAATTGCATCAGTCTTTTCTTTTGATCTAACTTGAGACTTACCCTTTTTCTTGTCATTAAGGAACATTTTCTTGACATCTTTCTTGTTGAACTTCCTAAATCGCCTCTGTTGGTAAAAGATGCATCAGTGATGTCTTCCTCTAATGTTTCAATGTTTAACAATATACTTAAGTTAGTAATATATATTAGATAAGGTAAGGGTTAGTCAAAGTAATCAAAGGTTAAACCAAACAGGACCTTATATTTGGTAGGGAAAACCTAGGTTGATCAGGTTGACAAAGGTTTAGCCAAACAGGATCTGACGTTTGGCAGAAGAGAAGTCTAGTCAAGATTAACATGACTAGCAAAACAAGTCTTTATCAAAGCGAAGCAAAGTCCTAGTTAACATAGGCACAAAGTCCTGGTTCGAGGAATTGGGCAATAAGTCCTAGCCGAGGGTTGGGCACCTAAGACCTGACCGAGGGTTGGGCACGAAGTCCTGGTTCGAGGAATTGGGCACTAAGTCCTCGTCATGCACTGGGCATCGAAGACCTGACCGAGGGTTCGGCAATAAGTCCTGGTCGTGGACTGGGCACCGAGGTCCTGATCCAGAAGATCGGGCAAAAGTCCAATCGGAGGAGCTGGTTGGCAAACTTCTCCTGAGAGGAGTAGGCGAAGGCGCGTTCCCCGGGAAGGTTACATTAGGCGTCGGTTCGACCTAGGGTTTCGTAAGAAATCCAAAGTCAGAACCAATCTTTAAAGCTAAGATTATCTACATATTTGTCTTGTATTGAATGTCTTGTAGGTACCTGGAGTTGGAGGCAAGACAGAAGAGCAAACCCAGGGAAAATGGCACCTAGAAGAAGCATCCAGGGCGCCTAAATGAATACAGGTGCCCCTATGCTTCCAGGCGCCCTAAAGGCCAGGCGCTTGGATGGTTCCAGGCGCCCTGGATGGTCTAGGCTACCCTGGACAGGCTAACTTATCAGCATTGCGAAGTTCGCAATTTCGGATAAATTTTTGACCAAATAGAGGGCCCTAAAGGCTCTAGGGCGCCCGAGATGAAGCTAAAAAAGGGGCATCGACCCCTCAACTTAGGGCATCACTTGCAACATCATTCTGAGCATTCTGAGTAAAGAAAAAGCATCAGAGACGAAGTTCTACAACAAAGGAGGCTCCAGGAGGAAGTGCGCTGCACTTCGGACTTCCAGATTGGTCGGATTGTCGATTTCTTTTTGGTTTGCATTTATTTTATGCACTTAATTTAATTATTCTTTTGATTGTAAACTTGAACTATAAGACGGGTTTCTCCACCTCCGGAAAGTCCGGAAAGGAGACCATTAGTGGGTGGGCGCTACCCGTAATTAGGCATTGGACGTACTGACCCTCGGGGTTGAGAACCAAGTAAAAACCCCGTGTGTCTTCTATGTTGTGTTTTTCGTTTGCTTTATTTTTCCGCTGTGCTACTAACTCTCTGACTAGAACGAACGAATGAACATCAAAGTTTCCGACGAGTTTTCGAAAGATTTTTTTCCAGTCGATATTCACCCCCCCTCTATCAACGGCATCGATCCTACAATTGGTATCAGAGCCTGATAGATCTTCACCGGACTAACAGCCGGCAGAGCAAAGATGCCAGGAATTGAGGGGGAGCAAGGGTGAATCAGGTATTTTTCAATTATGTCAGTATTTAAATTTCATATAACATGTTTTAAGTGCAGGGAGAGAAGACACTATAAAAACCAGTGTCCTACTCGTAAGACTCGATCGTCACCACCGGCGGCAAAGGAGGTACTAGTACCAGGAGTCCGAAGGGACAAAAGCCATATAAGATGCATCAAATGCCAGAAGCAGGGGCATTACAAGAACCAGTGTCCAGACTGGAAGATCAGCAGGACAACAAAGCGAAAGGAGGTACAGAAATATAATTTTCGCAATAATTATTTTCAAATTCCTACACAGTTTCACAAGCATGCTGATAAGTCTGATAATTTATATAATCTTTCTGATAAACTAGATCTTTTGCATAATCAACTTAAGTTATTGAAAGACAAATTACCAAATATTGATAATACTAAAATATCAGATATGAATTCTTTAATCTTTAATATCAATGCAATACTTTTTAGAATTAATTCCAATATTTTATTGGATAATGCTGATAAGAATAATAATATTATTGATAATTCTGAGATTAAAGATAAAATTGTCATTAATAATATTTTTGAAAATTCTAATAAAATTAGTACTAATAATATTAACAATTCTCAAGATAATGTTTTTATTAATAATCTTTATAATAATTCTGATAATGCTGAGAATAAGTTAAATACCTCTTTAGATAATAATGAAGATTTAATTAATAATTTTTTGAATAATTCTGATAACCTTGAAATTAATTATGAGACATTAATAAACAACCCTGAAAATTACTCTACCTACTATGAAGATGGAGAAGAATATAACTCTGATGATGAGGATAAGGTGGAAGAAAAATTTCTTTGAATCAAAACTATATTTAATAATGTCTACAAAAATTCAAACAAAGCAGAAGTATTAGATAAACTTAAAAAACTAAATGAAAAAGAAATAGTAAATGATTCAGATATTTTTGAATTACTGGAATTGATGCAGCTAGACCCAAAACTGTTAACAATTTAATCTTTGATTAATAACTTCGACATTAATTTTTAAATAAACCTTAACTCTTAATTTTAATTCTAATTAATTCTTAATAAATTTAACTCTAATTAATTTTTAATTAATTTAACCCTAATTAATTCTTAATTAATTTAACTCTAATTAATTCTTAATTAATTTAACTCTAATTAACTCTTAATTAATTTAACTCTACTTAAGTCTTAATTAATTCAACCCTAATTAATTCTTAACAATTTTTAATTTTAATTAATTCGTAACAATTTTAACTTTAATTAAGTCCTAACAATTCTTAATCCTAATTAATTTTTAATAATTTCAACCTTATTTAATTTTTAATAATTTCAACCTTAATTAATAATCACAAATAAATATTTATTGAACTATCTTATAACAATTATTAACAAGTCAACTTTATTAATAAATTCAATCCATAATTCAAAAGTCATACAAAATCATGAACTTAACTCAAATTGATTACCTTCAAGTATGAAACAAAATAAAATTCTACCCAATCGAAACCTCCAACTTAATAATATTAAAAATGTCAAAGTGGGTTGGTATATTCGCGGGTTCACACGATATGTATCAAATCGAGAATTTGATACGTTATTAGAAACTTAATAAAAATATCTTAACTTGATTGAATCATGCATTAATGTCATGTTCATACATTTGCTTATTTTTTTCTTAAATACTTGTCATGTCATTTGATAGGGTTGAGCGAGCCCTGGCCGGGACGAAGGATGAAGAAGCTGCCCAACACAACAGCGGTAGGTTGAGACAACCCTCCATCTAGGGTCCCGGGAATCCCCGAGGGCGACGCGCCCGGGAGGGACAGCTGGAAATCCCTCTTGGGGGCATCTCGGGAGGTTAGGCCCCGAGAGCACCTCGGGAGCCGTAGCATGTGAAGACCCCGAGCTCTCCTCGGGGGGTGGAGTCCCCACAGCAACCGACCTCAGATGCTGACCTCCCTCGAGGTGTGGATAAGCACCCCCGTCATAAAAGGACTTCGCGGCCCCTAAATCTCGCAGCGGTGATGGAGCCGACCTTTTCAAAAGGATATCCCTTGACCACGAACAAAGGGGGAGACGTGGCTTAAGTGCGGGAGATGCGGCATTGATCTGGGGGTACGTCTATCCCGCCGTTATCGGTATAAATGGTAGTCTGATCCCTCCGGTAAGGGGGGTTACAATCTCTCATTCTACATACTGTCTTTCTTTCTCACTGCGATTACACATCGGATAACCTACTAACTTGAGCGTCGGAGTGGACTCCGCCGGACCCCTGCCAGCGTGTTCCCTAACGCTCGTGTTAACTTTGTAGGACCCCAAGTTCCTCCATGTCGCGGTAACTTCCACAGGGACTGAGCCTCAGTGACTGGCCATCGTAGACGACTCCTTCCGAAACAAATTTGGCGCCGTCTGTGGGACACTAGCAAAGAACCTAAAGGAGCACCAATGGCAGGATCGGAGGGGCAACCCCTCACCCTCACGCAAGAGGAATTCGACCGCCTAGTGGCTAACTCCATCAAGGAAGCTCTGGAGCAGCACTAAATCTAGTAGGCTGCCCTACAACCAGTGGGTCCGGCGAGGGAGGAGATCCCCAGAGTCTCCGCCTCGCATTCCCGAAGATCCGTCACCCCTGTGAGGTGACAGGACGGAGCAGCCCACGGCCCTCAGAGAGAATCCCCTGGAGATGGGGAGAAGGCCCATTCGGCGGCCTCCAGTGCTCAGAGGCAAGAAGAGGGACCGGGAAAGAGGGAGGGACCCAAGATCTTTCAGAAGACTCCCTCTACCCCTTTCTCATCCGAGATTGTCGAGGACCCCATGCCGAAGCAGTTCCACAGGCTAGGGATCCCTGAGTATGATGGGAAGACGGATCCAGAGGATCATGTCTGTAAATTCAAGAATGCGACACTTCTGCACCAATATGCTGACGGGGTGAAGTGCTGGGTGTTTTTGAACACTTTGTCTGGATCAGCTCGGCGATGGTTCCAGAGGATGCCACAGGATTCCATCAACTCCTTCACGGAGTTCAAGACAACATTCCTCCATCATTTCGTGATTAGTCGGCGCTACCAGAAGACAACAGTTAACCTGTTCGACCTCAAGCAAAAACCCAAGGAACCGCTCAAGGAGTACATACAGAGGTCCAACTGAGTGGCACAGGACGTACCCAGTGCAACATCAGAGATACTCATTAGTGCTTGCACCCAAGGGCTTGCTGAAGGGGACTTCGTCTGATCCTTGGTGAGGAAGCCCCCAGCCATCTTTGATGATTTGCTGGGGCGCCCAGTCAAGCATGTCAATGTGGAGGAAGTACAGCACGCCTGGCGCAAGGATCCAGTTGGAGCTCCTCCTTCAACGGCCCCTCAATCAGACAGGAGGGAGCCCCCAGCTCCGGCGCAGGGAAAAGACCAGCCGCCCAGGAAGGATCACTGGACTGGCAGGCGGCGGCTGGTGGAGACGGTAGACACCGAGCAACCGGAGTTAGGGCCCAAATATTGCAGTTATCATGGCAGTTCGACTCACTCCACAGAGGAGTGTCATGCCTTGAAGAAGAAGTTCACTGAGGAAGTAGACACCAAACCTCGGAGGAAATGGAACAAGTCGGGGTATCATCGAAGGTCGCCACGGCGAAGCCTTTCCCCTCGACGACGGCCCATAGAGGAGAACGAAGTCCGACCGCGGTCTTGATTGCGATCCAGAGGTAGGAGTCAGGGACCCACACCCCGAAGATCCCTCTCCTTAGAGAGGGATCCCCAAAAGGGCAAAGCCCCTATGCGGGGCACCCCTTCGGGCCACGTAGGGGTCATCTCCGGAGGACCTACCGGGGGGGGACTCTAATCAAGCCCAGAAGTCTTACACCCGGCGGTTGGAAAACTACTCCATCGGGACAAGGCGAAGCCAGGTGTCTAGCCCTACAATCTCGTTCGGGCCATCCAACCTCGAAGAAGTGGAAGCTCCCCATGAGGATGCCATAGTGATCGTGGCTCGCATTGCTAATTATGAGGTAAAGTGCATCTTCGTAGACACGGGGAGTTCCATGAATATTCTGTACAAAGCGACTTGGGAGCAGATGTAGATAGACAAGGATAAACTGATCCCCGTCTCAACCCCCTTGTTTGGCTTCACGGGATATCGCGTACAACCATTGGGGCAGATTACCTTGTCACTCTCGCTGGGCAGCGATAGGCTCGAGAGAACTCGGAGGACTCCTTTCTTAATCGTGGACACACCTTCCTCCTATAATGCCATCCTGGGTCGACCAGCGCTCAGCACCTTCCAAGCGGTGGTCACTGTGTACCACCAGAAGATCAAGTTCCCGGTGGACGATCATGTAGTGGAAGTCCGAGGGGATCCACTAGTTTCTCGTAGGTGCTACAGCGGCGAGGTCAAGTCTGAATCTAGGAAGAACCCGCGAGGCCTGAAGGAGTAGCTGCTGAAGAAAAATAAAGAAACTCAGGAGGTCTCAGTCTGGCTGAGGTCTCCGGTCCTTCTTGTCTTGGTATGGTTTACAATTTTATTTAGAACGTCTATTTGTGTCTCTGTGCTTCTGCAGCGGAATCGGGTAATAAAAGGAGATGTTTCTTTCAAAATGACTATGCGCTACTAAAGTAATCTAAAACCCTAAATACCCTGCGGACCAGTCGACGCCCGGGGTACTTAGGCTTGGTTCGGGACCTACGCGCCCGACCAAGTAATCTAAAACCCTAATACCCTGCAGTCCAGCCGACGCCCGGGGTACTTAGGCTTGGTTCGGGACCTACGCGCCCGGCCAAGTAATCTAAAACCCTAATACCCTGCGGTCCAGTCGACGCCCGGGGTACCTAGGCTTGATTCCGTACCTACGCGCCCAGCCAAGTAATCTGAAACCCTAATACCCTGCGATCTAGCCGACGCCCGGGGTACTTAGGCTTGGTTCGGGACTGTAATGACCCGTAAAATTTCCTTAATATTTTTCTTTAAAGTATTGATCATGCCTAGATAGATTCTCGAGGAACATAGGGACACTAGTATGAACCTTAGCATGGTTATCCATGATTTTCGATATAGGTTAGGAAGCTAAGTAATAATGGGCCTTACATGGGCCCTTCTAATACCATGGCTATTAAGGGACCTTAGGTAAAAATGTTATCATGAATGAGAATGGATTTTAATTATAAATATTAACATAAGCTTTAGTGGGCTCTTATATAGGTCTTGGCAAAAATAATTATAAAAGTAATAAAAAGGAAGTGCATGCACCAAGGATTGAACCTTGGACCTAGTGTATCACCATGCATGTACTAACCAATTCACCTAGCAAGGGAGTGCTATTGGAGAATGAAGAGGATTTTAGTTAAGGCTAAAGAAAATGAAGGGTCACCATGAGAAGAGGCGTCATGCCCCTTCACTTGCCTCCTTGCTTAGTATATAAGAGAGGGATGGGGGAAATGAAGAGATAACTTGGCACTTAAGTTAGAGTTTCTCCTCCTCTTCTCTTCCATCAAAGCTTTCCTCCCTCCTTCTTCCTCCTCCTAGCCGAAACCCACAAGGGGTTTTCTCCCTTGGAAAAACTTCACAAGGGGACTTTCTCTTGGAGATTCAAGGCTTCCTACAAGGCTACAAGGGCTAGGGGTGATCAAGGGACAACAAGGTCTTCATCCTCTTCTCTATTTAGGGTCTATAACCAAGACACCAAGTGTAAGACTCCCTCACCTGTGGTATAATGATTTTTCCTTAAAGTTATCATGATTTAAGTTTTTGTTTGGGATTTATATTGAAGAAACCATGAATTAGGGTTTTTTAAAGGTTTCGGCCAAGCAAATTTTAGAGGTATAAGATGATGTTAAGACCTCCTTTGTGCTTCCTAATGTTTTCTCATGATGAATAAAGAATAAATTATGACTTGGAGAATTTTTGTAGCACCCTAAGGCCCTCTACAAGTTTCGGCCACCACCATGTTTTCATGGTTAGGATGGGATCTAACTCTCTAAGAATGTTCCTTATGTTTCCTCATGATGCAAGGGATGTTAATGGTGATTTATGTGAATTTTTACATGCTCTTGTGACCCTTGTAAGTTTCGGCCAAGATAGGTTATAGGGCAAGGAGTTAGGGCTAGCTCCAATCAAGGGTTCTAATGGCTTCTTATGGTATTGTATATATTGGATTGGATATTTATGGTGAATTATAAAAATTACTCCATGAACTTATGACCCTCTAGGGTTTCGACCAAGGTCAAATTGTAGGGTTAGAAGTTAGGGTTAGCCCTAATCATGAGCTCTAATGGGTTCCTATGGCATTATATGCAATGTACGGGTTTTTCTTTACTTATGGTACCTTACATGTTACTTGGACAATAGGACCTCTCCTCTTCCAACTTTCGGCCAAGCACCTCAATTAGGGCTTAGGTTGAGTTAGGGTTTCATGAATATTTGTTTATGGCTTATTATGATGTATATATATGTTCAAGCATGTGGTACGAATTTTATGTTACCTAAAACCCTAACCTCATGTGCTATGATTCATGATTTTGTAAGTTGATGTTAGATACCATGTTTAGTAAGTTTCATTCATGAATGTTTTAAACTCTATACCATGAACATATGTGTTATGAAGAAGGCCTAATGTTTGTGTAGAACGATGCATATCTTAAGTTAAACGCCTATGATAGATATATGGTTAAGTAGACTTATGCATGTTCTATGTTGAATGCTATGAACCTAGGTAGTATGTATCATGTTCATATGAATCCTACCCATGCATGCTCTATGATGAATACTATGATTATGTATGCTAGATGATATATACCATGAATGAAATGCATGTTTACCTTATGTACCATGATCATACAAGCTTTATGAACCAAGATGATGTTTATGCCTGGAGGCATAATTATGTATGTATGTTATGTTTTATGAATGAAGATGATGAATGAAGATAATGTTTATGCCTTTTAAGGTATAATGATGTTATGTATTAAGTATGAATGAGAAAATGCCAAGTATGTTTTATATCATGCTTCATGTAACAAGATTATATTTATGTCTTAAGATATGCTATGTATGTTCTATGAATGATGAAGCATGCAAAGTTATTTTACTTTATGAATGGGCTTGTACCAGATCGAAGTAAGGATCCAAGGGATGGGCACCTTAAGAACGCCTCGGTTCTGAACTACCGTAGCTGTCCACGGTTCTGGGACTACCGCAGCTGTCCAACAGGGATGGGCACCTTAAGAACGCCTCGGTTCTGGAACTACCGTAGTTGTTCCTACCCTAGTAGGTCGAGACTAGATACCTCGAATTTACTTAGGGATGTGCGCATATGATGTATGTATGTGGTACAAGTCGGGGACCCTTATAATGTTATGATTATATTCAAGTATTTATAATTATGGTTTTCAAATAAGTATCCTTATGATATATGCATTTGACTCATGCATCCATTCATGTTATGCATCTATGCCATGTTAAGTATTTCTTATGTTTATGTCAAGAACCATGCCATGTTAAGTATTTCTTATGTTTATGTCAAGAACCATGCCATGTTAAGTATTCCCTATGTTATGTCAAGAACCATGCCATGTTAAGTATTTTACATGCCTAGGTTTTGTATCAAGAACTTCTATATGTTAAGAATGTTATTTGTTTTATGTTATGTGATGTATGATTTTAGTGAGTAGGAAAGAGTCTTACTAAGCCTATGTGCTTATAGTTTTACTTTCTTATATCGTAGATCAAGCAAGGGGATACTAAGGGAAGCAGCAGGAGGGGCAAGAGTGTGTGTGTGGCAGTGACATGACAAAAGAAAAAGAAAAAAAACTTTAAATAATTATGCCTTGTCACATGTCCTATATTTTTCATTGTCCTCTTAAGTCTTATGTTATACTTATGATGGTTATGTCTAAGAATACACTTGCTACTTATGTTGCTTATGAATGACTTATGTGATTTTTATATCATGATACTACGTATGATGATAATATGCTAAGTTACCATGTCACCATGTTTAGGAAGGATAGTTAAGGCATGTATACATGATTTAAGTATTAGTTGCATGGGTTAAACGTATGTATGTATTAAGTTTTAAATTATTCCACTGCATTACGATATTCATATGTCTATATGTATGTTAGCGTAACGCCGTCTCTCGCCACACCGTAAGGTGGGGAAAAAGACGGGCGTTACAGGGACCTACGCGCCCGGCCAAGTAAGCTAAAACCCTAATACCCTGCGGTCCAGCCGATGTCCGGGGTACTTAGGCTTGGTTCGGGACCTACGTGCCCGGCCGGATAACCGACACTCGGGGTACTTGGACGGAGGCCGGGACATAGATGCTCGACCAGGTAACCCCAGATTCTACAACCCCGACACACGGGAGACTTACTCGGTGAAGGGACATGTAAGGTATACCCAACTTCAGGAGGACCAGCAAAGAGGCAAAACATCGACATAAGACAATTACGCAGACATAAGAAGTACCAGGAAGAATTGTTTATTTCATGATATAAAGAGATACATGAAGATACACATCTTGGGAAGTTACTAAGATACACAGCTGGATGCCTGAGGTAACACATGAGTTGCTCGGGTACTCCCTCCAAGTAGTCCGGGACGAAGATGGATGCCTGAGGTAACACATGAGTAGCTCAGGTACTTCCTCCAAGTAGTCAGGGATGAAGATGGACGCCTGAGGTAACACATGAGTAGCTCGGGTACTCCCTCCAAGTAGTCCGGGATGGAGATGGATGCCTGAAGTAACACATGAGTAGCTCGGGTACTCTCTCCAAGTAGTCTAGAACAAAGATGGACGCCTGAAGTAACACATGAGTAGCTCGACCCCATCCAGGCACTCCCCCCTCCCCCCTTTTTTTGTAAATGAGGCAGTAAAAAGAGGAGGGGGAGCGGCGACTACAATTTCTCTTTGGAGCGTGTAAAGACGCAAAGAAGAATTGTCTTAACAAGGGTAGCAACCACAGCTTCTCAACGAAAAGAAGAAAGAGATAAGCCAGCGGTTGCATCCCTTCCTCTCTTCGTGATGATGGATCCCACAAAATGCCACCCTCCGCCCAAAACATGGGGAAAACAAGGATCCGGATGAGGATGGCACTTGCTGGCGTAGGAGGCAACCATCAGGATATGTCATCTCCTCCATGCTCCTTGGAGGGTCATGTATGGTCTTTCCGAAACTCCTCAGATAACCTGGAAGCTTCACATCCCGGGCATCATCTCCACCATGCTCCCCAGCAAAGGGGGTGACACAAAGGCCTCTACCCCTGTCTGATCCCTCAGCCAAGAGCACTACGATGTCTTGAAGGTGGGGCATGGAAGATACCCGTAAGAAAGAAGGAAGCAAGCAAAAGCAAGAGGGATGGAGGAGACGTGCTCCCCCTCTCCCCCTATTTATAACGATGAGAGCCTCTCCAAGCAGTTAAGGCGGGGCAGATGTAGTAACACCAACAGGCGCCCAAGCGTCTTTTCGACTGACGTGCCCTTACTGCGCCTAGGAACTCACGACTCTTTATGGTCCAATCAATGAGATCATGAATAATACAGAGGAGATAGTTTGGAAACCACCCATGCACGTCAGCGGGCAAGATCAACAAGGAGATGTACCACACATAAAAGCAGGGTACGAAGATTTGACTTACAGAATCCGCCTTGAAGGCAATCGTCAGTGGAGCGGCATGTAAAAATAGAAGGCACATCTCACAAGAGCACACACACACAAAGAAGCAGGAAAATAATTACACTAAGTCAAAACTATTACAACAAGACTTGTTCCTCGGGCCGAAATCAGGCCCCATGAGCTCGGGGCCTCAAGAAAAGACCTCTATCTAGTTCGGGGGGCATTTACAGTTGTGGATCAGCATTAGGGGGGAGGAGCTATTCCTTCTTCGGCTTATCAATAGCTCCATGGAAGCCCTGCTGCAAGCGCTTCATAACCTAGTCGGCCATAATAATGCGGAACTCCTTCGACTCTAGGAACTTTGCCTTCCAATTTGCTTCAGCCGCCTCGGAACTAGAAGTACTAGCCCGAAGGGTGAGAAGCTCGGCCTCAGCAGCCTCCAGAGAATGCCTCACCCACCTAAGATCCGCGGACGTATCGTCGTGTTTAAGCAAGGCCTCTCGGAACCTTTCTGACACAGCCCGCTCGTCCGAACGAGCCTAGATCAGGTCGTCCTCGAGGACAAAGGCGTGGTCGGTGGCCAGTAGGAGGTCCAACTCCCTCTCTCACTTGGAGCTGATCTCTCTCCTGCGTCACCCGAAGAAGATCCCGGGTAACCAACACAGCCTTCTCGGACGCTAGGCGTTTCCTATGCTGGGAGCTCTCGAGAGCCTGCTCCGTGTCTCTCAATAGCTTCCTCAGCTACTCTACTTCTTCACGGAGAGCTCTACTGACGCCAGCCTGCATCACCCCGGCCCGATGCTCAAGGCCCACGGCAGCCTCCGCCTGTAAGGCTCGTTGGACTAAGGCCTCCACTTGGGGCCCAGAATACAAGCCCCGGCCGACTACTAGGAAATCCTCAGCTGCCTGCCATCACACCGAAAGATTAGCAGTTGAACAAGAAAACAGTCAATATCATAATAATTCGCACCTTCAAAAGGGTCTTCCGAAGATTGGCTAGCGGCCCAACAGAGGCATGCACGACTACCTCGGCAGGAGTGCAGGGCGTGTCGCCCTGCTCTTCGAGCAGTGGAGAGAGCAGGCGAATGGGAAGTCGATGGATGGCAAGAGCTTCAGTGTGCGCGCCAAGGGAGTCGGAGTCCTCCCCTTCGGAACTTGAAGTCCCCTCCGACAAAGCCCCCTTAGTTGGAGTCTCCTTCAATTGCACCGTGGAGGAAGACTGCAGGGAGGCCTCCAACGCTGCATCCAATCTCTCCCTTAGTCAAGCTAGTTTCAGATGGAATTGAGTACTCAACGCCTCCTTACCCATCAAAGAGGTGGCTGGATCGAAGGAATAGGAAGGAGGCACCAGGGTGGCCGCCTCTGGAGTGGAAACCGGTGGAGCCGATGTAGGCGTGGCTACCTCGGTAGGCGGAGCCGCTTCCTCAGGCACCGAGGGAAGAGGGGAATAACGTGCAAAACGTAGTTTTTTCCATGAAGGACCCAAGCCCTTAGGGAGTCGTCGCTTCTACCGACCGAACGACCGAGCGGCCGAAGGAGTAGCCAGGGGTAACACCCCTCGCCCGTCCCTTCGGAACGGGAGGCGCTTGGGAAGAGTCACCCCCAGGAGGAGGATCTATCACTTGAGCAACCTATGGAGCCGGAGGCCCTTGGTCCTCAGCCAGTGGGGATGTAACAGTAACCTTGACCCTCCCGGGTGAAGCGGCCCCACGGGGCGAGACAGCAGGCCCCTCGAAAGATTCAGCGGGAGCCGGTGGAGCGTCAGGAACGAACAGAGGAGGGTTCAGGGCCTCCTTGTTAGCCTCCTCCCACTTGATAAGCCGACTCATTGCCTTGGCATACATGACCTCCTCTGCAAAAGCCAGACAGAGGAAGCATCGGTTAGAACCAATGTGCGTAGAAGAAAAAAAGACGAGCATACCTAGGGTGGGGCTGATCCGCATTACTTTAGGGCTAAGGCCCGCTCGATACAGAAGCTCTTCGCTCTGCACCTGCCCCGGACCATTGAATTCCATACCCGAAAGTACCTCCCTAGCATGCTGATACACCGAGCTGTGGATAAAGCTCTCTAGGAGGGGAGGAGTCGGCAAATCCGCTATCCAACAGAGGGGACTGAAAGGTAATGACGGCAGTTGGATGAAGAAGAATTTCTCCTTCCACCCCTTGTGTGAGGAAGTAAACCCGCCTAGAAACCTATGGCCGAGGTGAGCGGCGAAACTAAAGACCCCTCGCGACCCTAACGGAACAAAGAAGGAATGGAAGAGATGCGGGGTTAAAGGAAGATCGAAAAGCTTAAAGATGATATACGCTCCTCCCATTTGGGCGAAGGCATTAGGAGCCATCTGGTGAAGAAGAATGTCAAAATAAGAAGCTATGTTCATGAAAAAAAGGAGGAATAGGGAAACGAAGCCCTAACTCCATCTGCCCTAAGAAAAAGGTCAACATGCCGGTAGGGGGTTCCACGGGCGTCTAACCCACTTTGGGGATGACCACTGCCATATCAGTCGGGACGCCGTAGACCTCGGTGGCCGCCTGCAAGGCTTCAGGTCTCACTCTCGAGGAAAGGGACTCATACCACTCCGTGCGGTAGTTTTCCATAATCCCTAAGGAAGAAGACAAGAGAAAAGACAGGAAGGAGACAAGCTACTCATGCGCAGGAAAAAGCTCTACAAGGAGGAAGACGAAGTACACCCAGTCGCTGAAGCAGAAGTGGGGGCTAACGTCTGCCCTTTTCCCTCTCTTATACCCCGGTAGCCGCCTGCCTGAGCACACTGGGGAAATGACACTTGGAAAGTGAGAAACCGCCTCGCCCAGGCAGTCGATTGTCGTGAGTCAACTAGACCGACACACGATCGTAGGGGCTCGTGGAGATGGCCGTTGAAACACGTGGCAATGGGGCATTCGAGCAGGCACCCTATTACCCTCGAAAGGGGGAGCATACACCTTTATAACAAGAGACAGACGTCATCATAAGCCTTTGAGAAGCGGAGTAGCCTTTTTGGAAAAGGGGGAAGGCGCAAAAGGGAATTTATAGGAACACTGGTCGAAGGTGATGCTATCCAAGTACCCCTCATTACCGCTGGAGGCTGGAAGGCGAAGGCTCGTAAGAACTCAGCTTCTTCATTTGGCACTAGTCCGATCAGTCAGCCACACTTCCTTCGATCAGACTTGAAGGGGGGACTTGTGATAGGGTTGAACGAGCCCTGGCTAGGACGAAGGATGAAGAAGCTGCCCAACACAACACCGGTAGGTTAAGACAACCCTCCATCTAGGGTCCTGGGAATCCCCGAGGGTGACCCGCCCGGGAGGGACAGCTGGAAATCCCTCTTGGGGGCATATTGGGAGGTTAGGCCCCGAGAGCACCTCGGGAGCCGTAGCATGTGAAGACCCCGAGCTCTCCTCAGGGGGTGGAGTCCCCATAGCAACCAACCTCAAATGCTGACCTCCCTCGAGGTGTGGATAAGCACCCCCGTCATAAAAGGTCTTCGCGGCCCCTGAATAAAGGCGGAGACGTGGCTTAAGTGCGGGAGATGCGGCACTGATCAGGGGGTACGCCTATCTCGGCATCATCGCTATAAATGGTAGTCCGATCCCTCCGGTAAGGGGGGTTACAATCTCTCATTCTACATACTGTTGGACCTTGGATGGCTAGAGAGGGGGTGTGAATAGCCAGACACTCAAATGTCTTGCTTCTTTTAGATCTTTCTGCACTTGAGGGCTAGCAGCAGAAGACAACTAGATAGAAAAATAGAAACTAACAGAAACAAAGAAACCAAACAGAAATGACACAGAGATTTACAAGGTTCAGGGATAATTTGCCCCTACTCCTTGGCGTGCCCGTAAGGTGGGCGATCCCTTGATCGTCGGCAGATCAAGCCCCAGAAATTCGGATATCACAACCTCCTTCTCGGTAGAGAAACCTCTCCACAAATAGTCTCAAGATAATATGAAAATAAGCACAGAGACAGACAAAGAAAAGGCTTACAGAGTGTGAGCACAAAGAACGCACAGAAGGAAACACTTCACCGAGCTCAACCCAGCACAACTCTCACGCAAGAACTCCCAGCTCTTCGTATCTGCTTGTTGATCGACTCGCAAAGCTCTCCTCTACTTCCAAGTGCTCAAGTTGCAGAAGATTCAAAAGATCAGAGTTTGCTAGCTGTTCTCTCCACTTCGTTTGCCATCTTTTAAGTGTTTGCTATCAGCAGGTCACCACCAGGCGCCTCTGCAGCTCATCAGCGAGTCTGCAGCTCACAGGAGCGTCTACAGCAACCTCCGCCACCAACCCACTGACCTCTACTAGACTCCACTGAACCCTCTTCAGCCGAGCCTCAGGTTAGTCATCAGCCTCACCAGTTGCCAGCCCACGCCAGAAGTCGTTGAATCCTGTGAAGGGAAAATGGACAAACCTGATGAAGCAAAAGTCTCCAGTTGACCCTCCTTCTTCATTTGAGTCATCCCTGCATTACCTGCACACTTAACAGATGCTTAGCACAGTAAATCAAAAGTGAATCAGTATGGTAGCAGAATTGATCAGAGTGAAATCAGAAGTCTGACAGCAGATTCGAATTAAAGTTATCAGACATTGATCGGTCGCCCAATCGATCAGTGAAGATCCTGATCGATCAGGTCACCTCCTGATCGATCCATTGACTCCCTGATCGGTCACACTGACTGATCAGGGATCGTGGATCGGTCACCAGACCGATCCAACACCTTGCTGGAGTTTCCTCCAGCTCCCTACAAGTTCCTGGCCTGATCGGTCCCTGATCTATTCTTCAAAATATTTTTTCGAAAATTATATTTTTGAAAATTATCATACTATTTCAAAATGCATTTCAAAAATTGTGCTAATTGCTCTTTTCATTTGGTTGAACTCTAAAGACACATAGGAAATATCCTTTATGATCTGTAAGGATTCCTAAGATAGTGTCAGGTTTAGGGGGAGTCCTACTTAAAAGAAATTAATTCTATTTTCTCACTATTTTTTTGAAAAATTAGTAGATAATTCTTTTCATTTGAATCAAACCCTAAGACTCAGAGGAAGATCACTTGTAGTCAACAAGCTTCCTAGGACTGTGTCAAGTTTAGGGAGAGATCAAATTAAAAGAACTATTAAATGATTCAAAAATATTATGTTTTCATACAGTATATTTTCAAAATCATTTTGAAAACATAAGTATTCTCTTTTCAAAACACTATCTTTTTAAAATCATATTTTTTTTCTCAGTCTTAAAAATTACTTTGTGAAAATCTTTCCATCTTTTGAACAAAGTTCATCTCATCTTAAGTTTGGAAAATTTCTAGGACACTTAGGAAAATTTTCTTGTAGTTAACAAGGTTTCCTAGGATTGTGTCAGACTGGAAAAGAAACCAAATCAAGAAAATTAGTATGCTTTCAAAATAAAATTTTATTAAAATCTTCACTTATGGAGACATCCCTAAGACACATAGGAATTGTTCTTGTGATCAACAAGATTCCTAGGATTGTTGTCAGACTTAGAGAAGTTCAATTTTTTTACATATATATTTTTCCCCTATTGTTGGTGCAATTAAGTAATTTTTTTAAACAAGTACGTAATTTTTCTCAAAAAGGGGGAAGAGTTTTGAAATTTGTTTTTCAAAATTTATATATGCTTTCAAAAATTATCCTAAGTATTTTCAAAAGGAGGAGAGAAATGATCTTAAAAAGGGAGAAAGACTTGTGATCGTTTCAAAATTTTCATTGTTGGTGCAAGTTTTTTTTTATGTGTGACAAAGGCGGAGACAGGAGCTTTAGTTAGAAATTTTTTTTCATTTTCTCCCAGAGGATTAAACCTAGATTTAACTTTTAGACCTAATCTAACTTAAGTTATTTTCAGACATCAAAAAGGGCGAGATTGTTGGTGCAAGATGCATCAGTGATGTCTTCCTCTAATATTTCGATGTTTAACAATATACTTAAGTTAGTAGTATATGCTAGACAAGGTAAGGGTTAGTCAAAGTGATCAAGGGTTAAACCAAACAGGACATTATGTTTGGTAGGGAAAACCCAGGTTGACAAAGGTTTAGCCAAACAGGATTTGATGTTTGGCAGAAGAGAAGTCTAGTCAGGATTAACATGACTAGCAAAAGAAGTCTTTATCAAAGAGAAGCAAAGTCCTAGTTAACCTAGGCACGAAGTCCTGGTTCAAAGAATTAGGCAATAAGTCCTGGCCGATGGCTGGGCACCTAAGACTTGACCGAGAGTTGGGCACGAAGTCCTGGTTCGAGGAATTGTCCACTAAGTCCTGGTCGTCAACTGGGCACCGAAGACCTGACCGAGAGTTGGGCAATAAGTCCTGGTCGTGGACTGGGCACTGAAGTCCTGATCTGGAAGATCGGGCAAAAAGCCAATCGGAGGAGCCGGTTGGTAAACTTCTTCTGAGAGGAGTAGGCGAGGGTGCATTCCCCGGGAAGAGAACATTAGGCGTTGGTTCGACCTAGGGTTTCGTGAGAAATCCAAAGTCCGAACTAATCTTTAAGGCTAAGATTATATGCATATTTATCTTGTATTTGATTGTCTTGCAAGTACCTAGAGTTGGAGGCAAGATAGAAGAGCAAACGCAGGGAAAATGGCACCTGGAAGAAGCATCTAGGGCGCCTGAATGAATACAGGCGCCCCAATGCTTTCAGGCGCCTGGATGGTTCCAGGCGCCCTAGATGGTCTAGGGTGCCCTGGACAGGCTGACTTATCAGCATCACGAAGTTCATGATTCTGGATAATTTTTTGACCGAATAGAGGCGCCCCAAAGGCTCTAGGGCGCCCGAGATGAAGCTATAAAAGGGCCCTCGACCCCTCAACTTAGTACATCACTTGCAACATCATTCTAAGCATTCTGAACAAAGAAAAAGTATCAGAGACGAAGTTCTACGACCAAGGAGGCTCCAGGATGAAGTGCGCTGCACTTCGGACTTCCAGATTGGCTGGATCGTCAATTTCTTTTTGGTTTGCATTTATTATAAGCACTTAATTTAATTATTCTTTTGATTGTAAACTTGAACTGTAAGATGGGTTTCTCTGCCTCCAGAAAGTCCGGAAAGGAGACCATTAGTGGACGGGTGCTACCTGTAATTAGGCCTTGGACGTACTGACCCTGGGGGGTTGGGAACCAAGTAAAAAACCCGTGTGTCTTCTGTGTTGTGTTTTTCGTTTGCTTTATTTTTCCGCTGTGCTACTAACTCTCTGACTAGAATGAACGAACAAACATCGAAGTTTCTGACGAGTTTCCGAAAGATTTTTTCATGTCGATATTCACCCCCCCCTCTATCGACGGCATCGATCCTACAGTCTCATCATCTTCTGGACAATGTTTGTCATCTCACTTGATGATAACTCCTCATCGCTATCACTATCGCTATCTTGCTCGGATTCGGATGAGGAGGATTCTTCCTTCTTCTCCTTCTTCTTCTCTTTATTTTTCTTCTTGCTTCTTTCACCTACAACCAAAGCTATACCTTTCTCCTTATGACTTGTATTAGCTTGTTCATGCAGTTCTTGTTCACAAAATAGTTCATCTAACTTAACAATTGATAAATCCCTTGAAACCTTATAGGCATCAACCATTGATGACCATAATGAGTTTCTTGGGAAGGATTTTAGTGCATACCTAATGAGGTTCCGATTTTCCACACTTTCTCCAACCGAATGAAGACCATTTAAAAGCTCCTTGAATCTCCCATGTAATTGACTTACCATTTCTCCTTCCTTCATTGCAAAGTTTTGCAATTGATTTATAAGAAGGTCCCTTTTGGCAATTCTTGAATCTTTTGTGCCTTCATTTATCTCAATGAGCTTATCCCATAATTCTTTAGCACTCTTGAATGGGGCGACCTTGTTTAGTTGTTCCGAGCTCAAGCCACATTGAAGAGTTACAGTAGCTTTAGCATTTGCTTGCGCCTTCATCTTTTGCTCAACCGTCCATTTTGATGATTCCAGAATTTTCCCATCCTGTGTTGGTGCAATAAAACCCTCAGTAACGGAAAACTAATTGTCAATTTCAGTCATGAGATAATTCTCCATGCGACTCTTCCAATATGCGAAGTTGTTCCCTTCATAGTAGGGTGGTCGTGTAGTGCTGTGACCCTCTTTCAAAGACATCCTCGCAGCTCAACCACTTGCTTCTTTAGGTGTGAGTCCTACGAAGCAACCTCGCTCTGATACCACTTGTTAGGACCGATAGAGATACATGGGGGTGAATAGCTCGCTTCGGTTGGTTTTTCTTCTTCACAACTGAAACTAGAAGCCAAACACTTCCAAATCCAATGCTAACGCTTTGATTTACTTGGTCTCCACCTCCTTGAGGTGACTAATCCAAGGGTCCACACCAGCGATCACAGATTCTACTATAAAACCTCCTTCTCAGAACAACACCGAAGGTGGAGAAACCCTTTTACAACAACCTTGAAAGCTTTCACGAAAAGAATAACACAAAGGAGAAGAAGAAGAGAAATATTATACTCTAGGCTTGATTCTCCTTCCTTTGGTTGCTTGAAGATGGTGTTGAAAACTTGATCAAAGAACTTGAGCACCAAGCTTATCAGAATTGCAATGGAACAGTAGTAGTCGCTTTTTGCTTCACCGCCTACTTTTAACAGTCTTCTCTGCTTCTTTGTGGCGTCATGAATCGATTGGCGATAACTCCAATCGATTACCATATAGTCATTGAACAGTACGGATCTCAGATGAACGGCTGTGATTACGCTATTTTGAACTTGAATCGATTAGGAGCATGCACTGATCGATTAGTCTCTTTAATTGATTAAGCAATCGATTCAGGACCCTTCTGTTCAAGCGAGGGATGTATCCCAATCGATTAAGAGGTTTCCTAATCGATTGACCAATCGATTAGGGAGCTTTCTGTTTTCGCACAGAATGTCTCCCAATCGATCGACCAATCGATTGAGAGCTTCTGGATCGATTGACTGATCGATTAGGAAGCTTTCTGTTTGCGCACAGAATAGCTCCTAATCGATTCACCAATCGATTATAGGGATCCTAATCAATTGATTGATCGATTAGAGAGCATTCTATTTGTGCACAGAATAGCTCCTAATCGATTCACCAATCGATTACAGGGCTCCTAATCGATTGACTGATCGATTAGGGAGGATTCTATTTTTGCATAGAATAGCTCTTAATCGATTCACTAATCGATTGATCTCCTTCTAATTGATTACCTGATCGATTGATACGCTCAGATTTAGGATTCTCAATCCTAAATATCCCTGTGTTGTTCTCAATCGATCCAATTACCTTGTGCCAGCAAAACCTCTTGTTTCCTGGACTTCATGCCAAGAGCCTCCTCATCTCCGGGTCTTCATGCCATGAGTTCCATCTCCGACCATCCCTTGGACTTCTTGCCTGGAGCTTCCTCATCTCCGGGTCTTCATGCCAAGAATTCGGTCCCTGACCATTCCTTGGACTTTTTGCATTACTGCACACTAAACCTCAATGTTAAATCCAATATATTAGCTTAAACTTAAACAACTGACAATCATCGAAACTTCTTATTTAGGGCATGATTGCATCTACACTATACTCCTTCCATATTGTACAATTTGCTTTCTTTGAAAGGTTTTTGAAGAAAGGGATTTAATAGAATGCCCAACGAAGAAATCAAGAATCATGGGCCTAGGAGTAGGAGTCGACGAAAGCTCCGAACCAAGTAAAAGAAAAGTATCTCTGGATTTGTGTATTATATTTTCCACTGTATTATTTTGATTTGTTTTAAAACAAAAAGAAAGATTTTAAATGATCGAGATTACCCCTCTCTCTCGGTACTAAATGATCCTACAAATATCACATCATTGCTACTCTCTATATTCTAGATCGGGAGAATCTACTCCATAAATAAGGAAGTAAAACTAAATACACAAAAGAAAGCATTCTTACAACCAAATTTGAGAATATAGAAAGAAGAAATGCTTATCAAGTAGATTGTCAGTGTCTTTGGGATGTTTCCTTACTTCAGAGATGGACGGATTGTCAGTGGAGATGAAGGTAGAGGCTCTAGGGTCTCTCCTAGAGGGGAGAACCCTTCCCCAAAGAAATGGGCTAAACCACAAACCCAAGATGTGTCTAAGAAAAGGGGCTAAACCCCCTTTTATAGTAGGGGCATGACCAGGTCTCATGTGTTAGGATGTATACTAAAAGCCTAGCTTTTATATAGACATCTACATTTTGGAATGAGAATCACATGATCATTGTTTCTATATTTATATTGGTTATTTATGTGCATGTTATCTGATACTTTACATTGTAGATAACATGGTGTGTGGTGCCACATAAGAGATCTGTAACGCCCACCTTTTTCCCACACCTCGTGGTGTGGCGAGAGAGGCGGCGTTACGCTCAACATTACATGTACTTAGACAATATCTTAATGCAGCAGAATTATCATTTTTTTTTAAACATGCTCTTAACCATACAACTAATACATGACATATTTATATGTGCCTAAACTTGTCATTCATAACTTATATGCATAGCATCATAACTTAACCGTCTCATAACTTATTATCATTTCATAGGTAGCATATACGTATCCATAAATGTAGTATTATGAGTCTTGAGTCACCCATTAGTCATAACCCTAAAACATAGCATAAAATTTAAGAAACATTCCCAAGGCATGCATTATGTATGAATATAGAATCCTTTGCCAAGTCACTGCCACACACACACATGCTTCTGCCTCACCTGCGGCTTCCCTTAATAGTTTCTTGGTTGATCTGCGGTACGAGGAAAATAAAACTATAAGCACATAGGCTTAGTAAAACCCTTTTCCTACTCACTAAAACCATTCGTTGCTTCAACATAAATATATCAAACATCTGACATAACATAACTTCGAGCATAAACATAAGCATAGTCATACATGGCATAAATGAACATACATGAACATGACTTAATATATCAAGCAACGTATACATGACATAAAGCATACCTACATGAACATAAAACATACTTATACATGGCATAATTCTTAGCATACATGAACATAATGCATTACTTATACATGACATGATTCTTAGCATACTTAAACATAATGCATACTTATTCATGACATAAAATATGAGCATAAATACAAGCATAAAATATACCTACCTCGGCGCGATGCATAACATGGATGTATGAATGAGTCTAATGCATTTACTACATAAGGATGCTTAGTTTTGAAATTATACTTTTCAATGCTTAACATAACATCATTGGGGTCCCCGGCTTGTACCACATACATACTTCATAGTGCGCATCCCTAAGTAAATACGAGGTAGTTAGCCTCGACCTACTAGGGTAAGGACATCATAGTCAGTAGTCCTAGAACCGGGGCGTTCTTAAGGTGCCCATCCCTGTTGCACAGCTTCGGTAGTGCCAGAACCGTGGACAGCATAGTCGGTAGTCCAGAACCGGGGCGTTCTTAAGGTACCCATCCCTTGGACCCTTACTTCGGTCCGGTACAAGCCTTATGCATGAAAATAAACATCCATGCTTCCTCTTTCACACTTGTCATTCATACTTATTTCATATCATCGTTATGCCTTCATCATTCATACTTATCATTCATACTTATAATTAAGGCATAACCATCATTTTTATTCATGTTTATCATTCTTTGTTCATAACATAGAACATACATACATAATCATGTTTCTAGTCATAATCTTATCCGAGTTCATAAAGCTTGCAAGATCATGATACAAAATAAACATACATCTCATACAAGACACATTTTATCTTACATACATGATCCTAGTATCCATCATAAAGCATGAATGGTAAGCTACATATAAACCTAACACATACTACTAGGATTCATAGCATTCATCACAAAACATGCATATCCCTTCATGAGTCATAACTTCATTATAAGCATTTATCAACATACATGTATTATTCTATTTATCATAATATACTCCTACATAAATTTCATGTATTCATGGTATATAATCTAAATATTCATGATTAAAACATAACCTAAAATCAATCATACAAGTCATAGCACATAACACATAAACTAAGGTTTTAGTCATATGGAAGCCCTTACATCATGCTTAACCATGTACTAGCATCATGGGAACTTATAAATATGCATTTTTGGAGATCTTAACCCAACCCAAACCTTAGGGTTGGGTCTTAGCCGAAAGTCTCAAGAACCATGGGTCCATGGAAAATTTGCCTAGATCATGATTACATCTCTTATCTACATATCATGCCATAGAAAAATTATTTGAATCCTTGATTGGACTTAACTCCAAGTCCTAGACCTAAAACAAGAGTTGGCCGAAAACCCTAGAAGGGTAACAAGCCCATGGAAGAGTTCATTTAACACCATTCTTACCCATAATTTATCATAAGAATCATATTAATCATGCTTGGAAGGGTTGGAGTTTCCCCTAGCCTCTTGACCTTGATGTGGCCGAAACATATAAGGGTATCAAACCCTTAGAAAATTCATGTAAGTCACTATTTTCTTCCATACTACATCATAGTAAGACACACTAAGCCTACTTGAGGGATTAAAATTAATCCCTAGCCCTACACTTGGTGTGGCCGAAACCCTAGATGGGTTTTAGGGCCTCAAAAATTTCCCTAAATCTCAATCTATGCCTTACATCTTATCATGAAACATTTAAGAGCACAAAAATGAATTTGCATCATCCCTAGGCCTAAACCAATGGCCTTGGCCGAAAGTTCCCTAAGCCCTAATCATGGATATTCCCAACATATCATGCCAACAACAACTTAGATCATGATAAATATCTTGAAAGCTATCATACCACAGGTGAGGGGGTTTTACCTTCCTTGATCTCGCTTACAAACTTCGAATAGAAGATAACAAGAGAACCTTCTTGTCTCTAAACTTTCCTTAGTCCTTGTATCCTTGTAGGGGCTTTAGATCTTCAAGATGGGGTCCTTGGTGGAACTTTTCTCAAGGGGGAGAGAACCTTGAATTTTCAGCCAAAGCAAGGAGGAAGAAGAAAATGAAGAAGAGGAGGGAAGTTGTAACTTCCTTTCTATTTATATCATTTTGAAAAGGGGTGAGTGAAGAGGCATGGTGCCTCTTCCCTTGGTGACTCTTCATTCCCTCCTAGCACTCCCTTGCTAGGTGAATTGGTTAGTGCATGCTTAGTTATACAAGAGGTCCAAGGTTCAATCCTTTGTACATGCACTAATTTTCTATTTTATTTTTAATTTATTTCCTATCATTTTTGAAAATTCCTTAAAAATTCCCCCATAATTATGTTAATATTTTTCATTACAATCCTTCTATTTTTATATTAAATTTTTCCTAAAACCACCCATAATAATGGCACTAGAAAACCCCTATAAGGCCCCTTAGTATTTTAGTTTCTCAATTTAAATAAGAGAACCTTGATTCCTAGGCTAAGGTTCGTACTAATATTTCTAGATCCTTCGGAAAATTATCTAGACCTGCTTAATATTTTAAAGAAAATATTAAGACAATTTTCCGGGTCGTTACAATATTATCAGTCCCTTGTAGAGTATAAGTAGAGGCTCACAACCTAGATGGTTTTGGACAAAACATTGACATAGTTGTAGTGTAATTTGGTATTGGTTTATCTTGACCATAGAATTACACTAGTACACTTTATGTGTATTGAGCAGGACCGATATAGAGGTGATTCAATTTATACTGACTATATAATTGAATCAGACCTCAGATATTATGGAGTACATGCTCTTAATTCCGATATAATAACAGGCATATGTACTTAATATTTATTTCTTTAATTTACCAGTGGGCGAGATTTATTGGTTAAATCGATAGGCCTGGTAAATTGAGAAATAATATTATTTACATGGTGTGTCGTTGATTATAGAAGGAAACCTTGTCCTAGTGAGTCAGGTTGATGATGTCCACTTAAGGAGCTCATAAAGTTCATCATGTTAAATTCTATAGGTGGACTTAGTCCGACATGATGATAAGGTTGAGTGGTACTACCATGGAGTTAGATATTATTAATTAAATTTTCAGTTATTTAATTAATTAATGGACATTCGATATCTTAAACACGAGGAGATTTTCTACTCATAATATATGGAGCCCATATTTAAATATGGGGGTTGGTGAGGTTGATCAATGGTGATCCTCTAGTGGAATGGATCATCATTAATGGATTGGGCTTTGATCCATTGGGTGGCCAAGTCCCAACTCCTCCTCATGGTCCCTATTGTAGCCTATATATACCCTATGGAGTCATGAGACCAAGGCATCTAACACATAACAAACCCTAAGCCTCTCACTCCTATTCTCTCTTCCTCTCCCTCTCTCTTAGGGTTAGGGTGGCGCCGGTTGTAAGGGGAAAGAAGACTCACAGTGGGAGGAAGAAGAAGCCACTTCTTTGTCTTCTTCTCTTCCTTTCTTCTCCCTTACTTGAGCATGCACAACCAGGTGGGAGAAGGGGTGGTCGGCGGTGAGGAAAACTTCTCCTCTAGTGCCGGTGGCAAAGAAGAAGGGAAGGTGGTCGGCGGTGGTAGCTTAGGGTTGGAATAAGAAGATAATTCTTCTCTCTTCTTCTTCTTCTCCTTCTTCTTCATCTTGCTATCTCCTTCCTCCTTGGCGTGCACAAGCTGGGAGCAAAGAGGAGGGGCGGTGCAAGCAACCAAGACATTATGTCTTGGCCGGCGACAAGGAAGAAGGCTCTCTAGGGTTTCGGCCAAGCTAGGGAGAAGGAAGGTGTTGCGTTGGTGGCTTTAGTGACTTTGTTTCTTAGAAGATCGTCGCCCACACGATGTTCAAGAAGGGGATAGGTCATACAATAGAGATCGCGAGGTAAACAAGAAGGTATAATTTTTTGTTTTGGTTTCTTTGATCTTGCTTAATTATTATCATGTGTTTATATTTCATGTTGATAATTATTGTATAATATTTTTATCTTGGACCCCGATGATAAACACAAAAATCAGCGATCCACTCATCGTCTATTCCGCGGCTAATCAGGTTGGATGAGTTTGATTGCTAGAACAATATGTTTGTTCAAGTGGTCGCTCGAATCGGTTAGCACGATGATGAGTCAGTTGTTTGGGAAATTATTCTCCATTTGGATTGAAAAATTTTAATCTGGGGACATGGAGAGGTTTCCCATGCGTGACCAGGAATCCATCAGCATGGTTGTGTCTTTCATGTTGGCCAAACTAGGGCACAGGCGAGGCACGACCATGCCAAATTGGCACAGCCTACCCATGCATTCTTCATCCAAGGAGACACGGCTGCACCAAATTGGCACAGTTGTGGAGTATAGATATCATCTAAGGAGGCATGACCAACCCTTATAGAACTCACTGGGATGCTTCCTAAAAATAGGCACGATTGTGTGATTTCACACAACCACCCCCTAATTGCTCTCTGGAGTGGGGCATGGCATGGGAAGAAGGCACGACGGTGCCTCTCTAGCATGGCATGAACATGTGATTTACTGAAGAAAGAGGCACGGTTAGCTCTTGTGTAATGCATTGGTGAGACACGATCATACCTCTGGCAGGGCACATGACTTGTTGAATACGCCTACCAAAGTGTATTTTTGCTCTAAATGTGGTTTGTCGATAAAAACTAGCAAAGAGTAGATCTCTGAAAGAAAAAGAATGGAAGTAAGACATTATAATGAAGTAGGGTACAAATAAACATAGATTATACTAATGAAATAAAAGTAGATGTGTGTCAAATAATACCTAAAAATCATATACAATCTACGCGTATCACACCCTCACACTTAAACATTTGCTTGTCCTCAAGCAAAACCTACAATATAAAGTCACGTGTCGATATAGTGCATTATAATTCTCAGTGAATCAATCTAACTCTATCAAATAGTTTCATTGGTGAGCATAATAATAAAGTTATTTATGTGTGGCCTAAATAATAGTTCTCCATGCTTAGTGCGATGAGTGACATAAGTTTATCAAGTTTTAATCCCTAAGCCTAGTCAAGTTCTCATTTTCTACTTTCCATGTACTCCCGACGATAGATACTTATCTGTCACATACTTGGTTCATCTGTCTTAAAGGCGAGCTCAGAATCAAGAGAAACTTGGCATTTATTTTCCTGGTTGCCTAACTCGGTCTTAAGGGGTGAATGGCAAATTCCACTCATGAAACTGTTTTTGTATCCCTTTATTGATTTTTATTTTGGTGTTTTAAAAGTGTTGCACTAACACAAATGCATATATACAAATGAAGATAAATATAACAATTAATATTTTTCCGAATGAGGTTGCATGATCCGAGCTCATCAGTAACCAAAGAAATCACCATGAGATCACAAGTACTAATCAATAGTTCATGACTATTTTCAGAATTATCTATTGTCTAAACTTGGTAATGTATAGAGATCTTAAGACTAGGTCATCATATAAATATTCAATGAAAATAATGCTCACTTCATACTACTAAAGAATAAAAGTCCATTAAATATACTAACACTATGGTCACAATACGATAAGTCTAAAACAAGCGTGTTAAAATTCTTACTTAAGAACAAGTCAATAGTAGTGATATTGTTGATGTAACACAACTTACATGAAAAATAAACTAAACTAGACTCAAACTCAATCAAACTAGAAACAGAATTGGAGATCAAACTGAACTAAAATACAGGAAATGAAGACAAGAAACAGAACCAAAATGCAGGAAATAAATATATACATATGTATAACCCCCAGACTTGGACGATTCGTTTGTAAGGATCTATAGGCAAAAATATTCAAAAAATCACAGTGGAAATAAGAGATCCCACGAGCAATCCATGCGAAAGAAAACTCATACAAAGTTAATTTACAAATTCCTATCGTATAGGTATATCTTTGGCTCGTGCCCTTCGCTTATCTCACTTGTCCAAAGTATGCTAGATCTCTTGCATGTTAAAGTGTCCATGCCTCTATGCGTATCCACACAACACGATCTCTCAAGCTTCGGAGAAGAATCACCATTGTGGTGCTAGCTACAAGAGAAGATTCACAAAGCAAGAAGGAGAGGGAGAAGAGGGATTTTAGCCAAGAGAAGCAAGGGAAGGAAGAATGACAAGTTCATCATCCAAATGACAAGAAAAACTCTTTTATACTCATCCCATGAATATGATGAGTTTTTGTCCCTTTAGCTTCCCTCCATTAATGCTAATAAAAACCCACTTAAAGCACATTTTTTCATGTGGCTCTTCAACTTCTCTTCATCCAATAAAGAGAAACTTTTTATCATCCTTTATTATTAATTTATTAAACATTTTAATAAATTAATATCTCATTCAAATGTGGTTGAGTCTAATCTAAATAAGTCAAACTCAAATTAAATCTCAATCCCTTAATCTAAGTGGATTCACTTGAGTCTAACTCAATTAATCCAATTTGGATCAAATCTTAGTCAAACTAAGATCAATTAATCTCTGAAACATCGTCCCCTTAGTGTGTGACCCAATAGGTTCTCGTAACATTGGCAATATGTCTAAACCACTTTAGACACATAAGCAATAAGCGGCATCTAGCAATGCATCATTGTTACCCAAGTGATGAGAAAATCGAGATCCAACTTATCCTCCGCGACTATGATAATATATGACCTTGTTCTTCCATCCTCGATATCTAGATTGACCAATGAGGCATAGATCGTGTCATCCTCGATCAATCTTTATGTTTCTTGATTCACGTGTAGACTCACTCAAACAAATGAGCTCAATATCTCCTATTGACTCATTTGAGCATGGTCATGCATTTTAGTAGTCCTACTCGATGAAGGGGCCCACAGATATCACTCCCATCATATGGGAGGGATAGATCCCATCTACATCACTCACATCCCTCCGCATAATTCATTACATACCCAGTGATAGCCTTTAAAGTCCACCCTGTTACGGGTGACGTTTGATAATACCAAAGTACATAACTCCTTATGTAGGTTACCGTAGTAACTTCAGGTCTAAGGACTATTCATACTAATAGTCATATGAGAAAGTTTATGACACTCATATGACAATCTATGAAACTTTTTCATGGCGGGTCAATTCAGTACACATTCTCTAATGTATACCCATGTATCAACTTGATATCATATATCCATGACTTGTGAGCTCAAGTCATCAATTGACCTACATGCTAGTCTCCATGCATTAATATTGTCCTTGAATATTAATGTTTAACTAGGAATGGTTTAGTATAGTGTTTTCTACATCATCTCACTATCGATTCAACCAATCGATACAATGTAGATAAAAACCTACTACCCAAGGATATTATTATACTTAGTTATTTGGCACAAATATAAAGTATAATAACCAAACATGCCTATATTAATAATCGAATATGATATAAAAAGTCCCTAGTCAATCATCAAATAATTGGCTCTAGGACTCCTACTAACAATCTCCAATTAGCACTAGTGTCAATCACTATAATATCTAATACCCAGTGATCTAGTGTGACCATTATGCTTCTTCTGTGCCCAATCCTTAGTTAAAGAATCCGTTATATTAGCATCAGTGGGTACTCTACATATCCTCACATCTCGTCTATCAATGATCTCTCGAATGAGATAGA
This sequence comes from Boesenbergia rotunda, assembly GCA_024364735.1. NCBI lineage: Eukaryota > Viridiplantae > Streptophyta > Magnoliopsida > Zingiberales > Zingiberaceae > Boesenbergia > Boesenbergia rotunda. The sequence goes on along the minus strand of JAGFNQ010005849.1, from coordinate 39,745 downwards.
AGCGTCATAGTATGTGTTTGGTCTGCTGATGAGAGCGAGGTTCCTTAGCTTGTGCAATAGTCCCATTGTTGTCACAATAGAGGTCTATTGGGTCTGCTATACTAGGAACCACACCAAGCTCTATAATAAACTTCCGGATCCAAACAGCCTCTTTTGCTGCATCAGACACAGCAATATACTCGGCCTCTGTTGTAGAATTTACGACTGTGTCCTGCTTCGAACTCTTCCAGTTCACAGCGCCACCATTCAAGCAAAATATATACCCTAACTACGATCTGAAATCATCCCTGTCGGTTTGGAAGCTTGCGTCACTATAACCCTTTATAGCTAGCTCCTCATTGCCTCCAAATATCAAGAAATATTCTTTCATCCTTCGTAAGTACTTAAGAATACTCTTGACAGCTGTCTAGTGATTTTCACTTAGATCTGACTGGTATTTGCTCGTCATGCTCAAAGCATATGAGACATCTGGACGAGTACAAAGTATGGCATACATGATAGACCCTATAGCAGATGCGTTAGGGATCTGATCCATGCAGTCTCTTTCCTCCTTAGAAGAGGGACATTGAGTTTTCGAAAGACATACACTATGTGACATCGGCAGAAATCCCTTCTTAGAATTCTGCATGGCAAAACGATTAAGCACCTTGTCAATATATGTACTCTGGCTTAAGCCAAACAATCTTTTAGATCTATCTCTATAGATCTTGATGCCTAGGATATAGGCTGCTTCACCTAAGTCTTTCATTGAGAAACAATTCCCTAGCCACGTCTTCACAAACTGTAGTGAAGAGATATCATTTCCAATGAGGAGTATGTCATCCACATACAAGATCAGGAAGATAAATGTGCTCCTACTAACCTCTTGTAGATGCAAGGTTTATCTTCATTCTTGATGAAACCAAACACTTTAATTGAATCATCGAATCGAAGATTCCAGCTTTGAAAGCTTGCTTTAGCCCATAATGGACCTTTGCAACTTACATACCTTTCCAGCATGCTCTGGATCTACAAAACTCTCAGGTTGTGTCATGTACACATCCTCGAGTAGATTCCCATTTACGAATATGGTTTTGGCATCCATCTGCCAGATCTCGTAATCATGGTACGCTACAATAGCAAGCATGATCCGAATAGATTTAAGCATCGCAACTGGTGAAAAGGCTTCATGATAGTCGATACCATCAATCTGCTTGAAACCTTTGGCTACCAATCGCCCTTTTTAGGTATGCATAAGACCATCCATGTCAGTCTTTCTTTTTACGACCCACTTACACTCAATGGGTTTAATTCCCTCAGGTGTAGGGGTGAGCAAAAATTCGGGTAAACCGAATAAACCGACCGAACCAACCGATTTTTTAATTTCGGTTCGGTTTATTCAGAATTTCGGTTAATTCGGTTTTAAAAAATTGGTTATTTCGGTTATATCAGTTCGGGTTCGATTTTGTGCGGTGTTATTCGGTTAGACCGAATAAACCGAAATTATCAGTTCGGGTGGGCCGTGTGGGCAGAACCATAGGGCCAGGGTGGGCTGGAGTGCGGACTGCGGGCTGGAGACTGGAGTGCCTGCCGAGTCCCGAGTGCCGCCTGGTGTAGACGTGTAGTGTCATAGGCCCGTAATGGTGTTGTGGTGTAATGTAATTAAAAAAGTCTAAAACTCCCGCTCGGCCAAAAGTAAACCCTAAAATCGCCAAATCAATCCCGCTCGGCCGCACGCTGCACACTGCACGCACCCGGCACTCCGGCAGTCCGGCACCACGCAGTCCTCCACTCCTCCTCACCCACTCACGCTCGTCGGCATCGCTCGCCTCTCGCTCGTCTCTCTGTTCTCTCAACCAATCACCTACAAGCTACAACTCCGCCGGCGCAAGTGCGCAACTCCTCTCGTCTGCGACTCCAGCCGATCCGCCTGCAGCCCTCCCTCGAGTCTCCTTCCTGCTTAACCGTGTCTCCTCCCGTGCATCCCTCCCTCGAGTCTCCTTCCTACTTAACCGTGCCTCCTCCCGTGACCCGTCACAGTCTCGCAGTCGCAGACATTCGGTCCTTCCTCTCAGGCTCTCACTACTCAACGTCTCAGCCTTCCTCTCTCTACTCAACGTCTCATTCGGTACTCACTGGCTCACTGCTCTGAGTTCTCACCTAGTCACCTTCTCAGTGGCCGAGTCCCCACATCCGACCACAACTCCACAAGTCCATAGCAGCTAGCAATTGCCCTAAGTCTTAACTGGTAAGTATGATTTATGAAAATTATGATACCTACTTAATAGTTTGAAATTTTAATCATTGATATTTTACTGGCATATGATGATATGAATTTTGATGAATTCTAATGAACTCAAGTTTCATATTTATCTTTCAGTTATATTTATTTATATTTTAAATAGTTTCATATTTATCTTTCAGTTATATTTATTGATATCTTTGATCTGATATCAATGGAAGGAGATTTATCGAATATGGATGTTAATAATAGTTGTTCAATACCACAATCTGAAACTGGCCTTTCAGAGGGAGCAAAAACGACTGTAGAGTCTAAAGGGAAGGTAATTAAGAGAAAAGCAATGAAACCAAGAAGTGAAGTATGGGATCATTTCATAAAGTTTACTAATGATGCATCGGAGATAAAAGCTAAATACAAATATTGTGATAAAGAATTATTTTGTGATCCATACAAGAATGGAACGACAAGCTTGAGATCTCTTATTTCCTCATGTAAAAAACACCCTTCTGCTGTTGAAACAACTCAAGCACAATTAAATTTACAAAGTTCAAGAGAGGGTGAGGTGTGTTTGACTTCTTGGAAATTTGATCAAGATGCATCTAGAAAAGCAGTAGCTAAAATGATCGTAATGGATGAACTTCCTTTCAAATTTGTAGAAAGAGAAGGATTTAAAATATTTATGGCTATGGTATGTCCAATGTTTTGAATTCCTTCAAGATGGACAATTGCACGTGATTGTGTTGAGTTATATACAGTTGAAAGGGAAAAATTGAAAAAAATTATTGCATGATTCAACACAAAGAGTTTGTTTGACCACTGATACATGGACATCAATTCAAAAAATCAACTATATGTGTCTAACAGCTCATTTTATTGATATAAATTGGAATTTACAGAAAAGAATTCTCAATTTTTGTCCAATTACAAGTCATAAAGGTGAGGCTATTAGCTTAGCCATTGAAAATTGCTTGAGAGGATGGGGAATTGATCGAATTTTCACTATTACCGTTGATAATGCAAGTTCAAATGATGTTGATATCAATAGTTTCAGAAAAAAGATGATTAATTGGGATTCCACTATTATGAAGGGAGAATATGTTCATATGAGATGTGTAGCTCATATAATCAATTTGATTGTTGCTGATGGATTAAAAGATATAAATCAATCTGTTGTGAAGGTTAGGAATGCAATTAAATATGTTAAGCAATCTCCCTCTAGATTAAGCAAGTTCAAAGAATATGTAGAGATTGAAAAAATTGAAAGCAAGAACTCATTATGTTTAGATGTACCAACCAAATGGAATTCAACTTTCTTGATGTTGAATACGGCTCAAAAATTTGAAAGAGCTTTTGATAGGTTTGATGAACAAGATCCATGTTTTAAATTAGATCTTCAATATACAGAATGGCATACTATTTTGAATGAGAATGGAGAGATGCTATTTGAATTAGATGGTAAACCTAAAAGAGAATTAAAGACTTTTGATGGGAAGCCAACAAGTGTAGATTGGGCTAATGTTAGACTTTTTGCATCTCTACTGCGAGTGTTTTATGAGCTAACATTAAAAGTTTCTGGTTCTTTGTATGTCACATCCAATACTTTTGCACATGAGATTAGTTACATTCATACCATCTTGATGGAGTGGCAAGAAAGTGATGATCTTGATGTGTATTCCATGGGAATTAAAATGAAAAATAAATTTGACAAATATTGGGGAGATCCCGAGAAAATTAATAAGTTGCTTTATATTGCGGTGGTGCTTGATCCAAGGCATAAATTGGATTTTGTAGAATTTATGTTGATTGAATTATATGGAGATGAGAAAGGTGCAAGAATGGGAAAGATAATCAAGGACACTTTATTTGCTTTGTACAAGAATTATAAGGAAAAAATGGAGCCTTGATAAGTACCATTTTTATTGATTATTTGAGTTGTTAAAATCCATGTTTGACTTATATTTTTATTGCTTAAGTGTGAAATTGCCCTAGGTTTTAGAACTTCCTCTTATTTTGGACTTAATTGCAAATTTGCATTAAATTGGATTATTTGGCCACTAAATTCTTGATCTATTTTTGTAGGCATCAAAGGTTCAAGGACCTAGGGCATACTGGGTCAAACTTGAGTCGGATGTGAACCGGATCGAATTATCAAGCTTACAATTAATCCGAGCCGTCCGATTCAAAAGCGGCTAGATCTGAGCCATCCGGGACAATCTGAAGCAATCCGAGCTAGGGTTAGGGTTGATCAAGCACTATGATCAAGATCTGAAGGTTTCATCCCAATCAGAGCTCAATCAACCGTTGGATCAAGCTCGGAGGGCTCTAGATCATCCATTCAAAGACTAAGTTGATCTGGACCATCCGTCACAAATCTGGAGGATCCGAGCTACCACGAGGTAGATCCTGACCCCAGATCATCATCATCAAAGTTTGGCTCAAATCAGAGCAAGATCAGCCGTTGGATTCCCTCAAATCAATCACAGTCGTCCATGCTTATGTATTTAATCAAATTTCCCAGCCGCTTCAGCCTTCATCGCGTCTCCGCCGCAATGCTCTTCTTCTTCATCTAGTTTCTTCATTTTTCAGCAATTTCTTCATCTAAGGGGCGCGACCCCTCAATCCATCATCAAAGCAAGGGCTAGGTTAGTGAAGAGTTCTCAGTGAGGTTTCAGATTGGATTCTTGCTCAATAGCAAGGCTGCGCGAGGTTTCGGCAGTCTGCTATCTGATTTCAGTGAGCTCAGCTGGTCACCATCGCCACTGCATCCGAGCTATCCAGAGGGGTTCCCTGGAAGGTTTTGGTCATTCCCTAATCCCAATCGCAAGCCACCACAGTGAGTTTGAAGAATTCGGAGCCAAATTTCAGTTTGAGCATGGTCTGATCTGATTCGGTAGCAGAGAAAGTCTTCACTGATTTGTTGAGCTTGCGGGTCCGAAGTTCACTCTTGATTGACGACCAAGGAGCTCTTGAGTTGGAGAAGGGTTGAGGAGTAGTTTAGATATTTAATTTTCATTTGTTTAGTTGTAATTTACAGTTTCGAGCAATTCTATTCTGTTCCTGCAAATTTTAGTTTTCAGTGTCTTAGTTTGTAATTCTGAATTGTGTGGTTTCATTAGGTTTTTAATCTTAGAGTTCAGTAATTTAGGAACTTGTTTAGTGATAGAGTGAATTAAATTTCAGTTTAATTGTAGCTTAAATTGTTGCGTGCCTAATTCCCAGCTTGCGTGCCATTCAATTTCAGCATTTCTCAATGTGTTTCTGCTGTAGTTTGTTTTAATTTCTCAGTCTAGTTAGTTAAGTCAATTGTTAGTAAGTAGTTAGACTTCATCTCAGCTTGTTTCCGGCTTAAATTTCTGAGTATAAACTCCATTACTTGCGTGCCAAATACATAGTTCGTGCCATTCTAGCCCTGAACCTCCTGCAAATTTCTGAATTGTATCAGAGCTGGCTTTTTGCCAAATTGTCTCTTCATTTTCATTGTGTTAATTCCTGCTTTCGAGTCCTATATATGTTTGCTCAGTTGACATAGACTTTGGTTTTGATTTTCTGCAATTCAGTCCATGTTTTTAGCTCAGCAAGCATCACATTTCTGAAAGTCTGATTTCATTACTGCATTTGCCTTATTTCTGCATGTTTTTTCCCTGTTTAGGTTTGTGTCTTAAATGAACTAGTTTAGGGCTGGTTTTCCTCATTCATTACTGCCAAGTTTTTCATTGATAGTTTGCTTGCCAAATTGCATTCGGTCAGCTGAAATTCTGAATTGCTAGAAGTAGTTAGGTACAAAAATTCAGATTTTGGCACAAAAAAAATTCAGCCCTTGGCACAAGAGTTTCATCTTGTGTGCCAAGTTGTTAGAACACTGATTTGCATCAGGTTTTCACCAGTTTTTCTGGTGTAGGACAGCTACTGAAGTCTATTGATATCATCTTCAGAATCCTTGAGTTTCTTTGCATTGGTTTGCTTTCCAAAATCATATCTAGTTTTAGTTAAAGTGCTTGTTCAAATTCTGAATTTCACATGTTTCTATTTGTGTCAAGCTTGTTCATTTCCGAAAATTGCCATCACTGCCTGATTCTTTTGTTTAGCATTTATTTTGCATGTGAACTCAGATTTGCCTTCATAGATTGTTTAAGTGGTTTTGATTGAGTTGTTAGTTGGTCAAGTTCATCAATTGTCATACCTTGTTGAATTCGTCTAGCTAAGATCTTTCTTTTCCTCATGTTTTCCATTTCGAATTGAACCCAAACCCAAATCTTTATTTGAAACCCGAAAACACAAACGACACATAAACACAAGTTCAAATCAAACACGACAACTAGTCCCTTGGAAAAATACGACCTGTGGCCCCTTTACTACGTTTTCATATTCTTTGATTGCAAAAAGGGTTTCCAGCATTCATTTATAAATTCTAAATTTGAGACCCACATTCGTGACAGTCATATTTGGGTCCGTCAAATTTTTGGCGCCGTTGACGGGGAAGCAACTAGTTGATTTGTTTGATTTTTGCTTGTATGCTTTTAGACATATCATTGGGTTTTATTTTATTTTGTTTTATCTTTTGTATACGGTTGCTGTCATTTTTCTTGTTTGTTTTGTGACAGGGCTGCAGGTTCAAAATGTTTTCATCTACTTACCAGCAGCCGTGTCCATAATTTCAGCAATCACATTCGAATTTTCAGCAACCCAATCAGTTTTTTCAGCCACCATTACAACAATTTCAGCAACCACAAAATTTCCAGCAGCCTTTTGAAAGTTTTCAGCCCCAAAATAATCAATTTCAGCTTCCACCTCAGCCATGGCAGCAAGAATTTCAACCTATACAGAATTTTCAACAACCTCTTCAATATTCACAGCCATACGAGCCGAATTTTCAGCAACAAAACCAGAATTTCCAGCCCGCGCAATCTCAGTTTTTACCACCACAATTTCAACCTCAGATCCAAGATTTCCAGGGCTACCATTCTCAGCAAGTTCAACCATCCTTTCAACCACAATTTCAACATTTTCAGCAAGACACTCAGAATTTTCAGCCCCTCCCATTTCAGCAGTTTAATCAAGGAGGCTTTGATGATCCAGATTGGAGTGAGGAACAACAACAGAGGGTTGAGGATATGTTTCAACAGATGATGCAGCAACAACAAGCTCAGCAACAACAAATACAACAAGTTCTACAACAACAACAACAACAACAACAACAACAACAGCAAAATTTTTAACAACTACAACGCCTTGGAAAATTGGTTGATCAATGGAATCAGATAAAAGCCCAAAGATCAGAACCATTAACTTCTCAAGTTACTTTTAATTCTGAGAGCCCCGGAGTTGGTTTTATATCAGGTCAAGGTGACCCTAGTGCATGGCCAAGTCCTTCTTCAAGTGATCTTGCAAAATTAGTAGTAGAAGAAGAAGTAATCATCAAATACTGGGCACCTACAGCATGCATCCCTCCGGAAATTCCTATTCAAAATTCAATTCCAAATTTTTCAGCTCTAGAAGAAGAAACTGAAGCTCCACAGGACCATTCTAGACTTTTATTTTGTGATGATAGCATTATTGATGGTCCTAATTTTTCTGATGTTGCTGTTGCAGATATTACAGGAGAGGCATACATAGGAGATGATTCCATAGGTGTAGGGGATTGCACTAAGCCCCAGGGACCACCACAAGATTTAGAGGATGAACCAGAAAGTGTAGGGACTTGTATGGTGGAAGCAAGCACCCAAGGATCACCAGTTGATTGTCCACCAGAGCTTGAGGCTGAAGAGGACCATGTACTTGATCAGGAGGAGGCCATGGATTCATCTACTCTTGTAGAACCTCCAGGTATTCTCCAGCACGCTCAGGTAAGTATTTCTCCTCTTTGTTCAGAAAAATTCAGCGAGGTACCTAGTGCTGACTTTATTGATTCTGATGAATTTATTGATATACCTTGTGTAGAAATTGTTTGTGAAAATCCAATAGAGGTACCAACAATTGATTTCATTGGTCATACTGCATTACCTGATACATCTCTTGTAAATATGGATTGTGAAATAATTTTAGAGGCACCTATAATTGATGTTGTTTGTTATGATGAATTACTTGATACATCTTTTGTGGACAGGGATAGTGAAAAATTTTTAGAAGTGTCTGAAGTTGATGTTTTTTATTTTGATGAATCTCTTGCTATATCTTATGCTGAGGTTGAATGTGAAAAACTTATGGAGATATCTGATATTGATTTGATTGGCTGTGACACATTGCTTGATACACCCTGAATGGAAAATAATTGCGAAATTTCTATTGATGTGCCAGAAATTGATTTCCTTATTTGTGATGAGTATCTGGATGCAAATTTTGTAGGAAATAATTTTGAAAATTTCATTGAGGTACCAGAATTTGATTTAATGGGACATGATGCAGTTTTGGATTCATTTCATGCAGAGACTGATATTATATCATTTCTTTCTGACCCTGAACGCTTGAGAGAGGTATTACATTGTTTTGCAGGGTCCAGAAGACTTCAGGAGTGGGTGCTCCAACTGAACAGACTTCAGCCTCCTGGAAGGACTTCTAAAAGGCATCAAGAAGGAGGAGAAGATCTTACTTTAATCCATAGCCCTCCATTCCTTCCATGGATTTTGAACCTGAATCGCCTTAGGCCACCAGAGAAATTTTTTGTGAAGTTCAAGTGTGGGGGAGTCCTAATTCTCTCAGCCACCCAGACTCCTCCACTACCACGATGGAGGCTACTGCTTGATAGACTCCGTCCACCAGAATAAAGGGGAGTTTGTTTCTTCTTGTATTTTCATTTATTGCATTTTTCACTTTTATATTTTCTAGAAGTAAAATTTTCTTTTAAATTGAGTCCTTGTCAATAAATGCATGTTAGTTCTCTTGGAAATTTGTTTCTTGCATGAGTAGAAATAAAAGTATCCCTTTAGGTTTTCTCCATAGCATTTTAGAGTCTTTTGAAAATAAATTAAATTTGGTTGTCAAAACTTAGGGTTTGAGCTAATGGATGAAATCTTGGATGCTTGAGTACTACTTTGTTTTAGATTCTTAATTGAGGACTTGGGATGAATTATTTTTACCTAGTGAGATTTAGCCTTATCTTTGTGACACATACATGTTATTGTGCTCTAGAACTTGCTTAGGTTCTTTCAAAATCATATTTCAATGATTGGATCACATCTATAGAGGCTAATCACTTTGTTTACCTTTTCATATCAATTTTGGCAAAAATCATGTTCATTCCATTTTTCTTTACTTATTTCCTATTCTTATCCTCACTTTTCTTTGAACTTGTTGTTTGGGATGTTTCTTAATGCTATTTTGCCCGAGACGGACAAAGATTTAAGTGTGGGGGAGTGACTAGCGTTTTGGAAAGATTTGGTATCAAAGAGGCACTTCATTTGAAAAAAATAAATAAAAAATTCATGTGCCAAGTGAGTGAGTTTGGTGCCAAGAATGAGCAAGAGAGATGGAAGCAATTGGAGATCGAGTTCCCTTATCATATTTTGAAGATTTAAGTGGCAAACAAAGAAAAAAAATCTGCACCATTTCAAAGGAAAAAAAATTCTGCATTTTCATGTGCCAATTTGGTTGAGTTTGGTATCAAGATCAAGCAAGAAGAAGTAGTTAAGGAAGACAAATGTTGAAAACAATTGAAGATCCAAGGAAGTTGAACTTCAAGCTGAATTCGGCACTCAAAGTTGAAATGAAAACAGATGCCAAAAACAGAAAAAAAATAGAAGAGAAAAGCAGTTTGTGCCAAAAAGAAGAAAAAAAAATCTGCTATTGTGGGTAGGAAATGGATATGGATCAGTAACTCCCAAGGAAGAAGAGCATTCTCCACTATCATTTGATGCCAGATTTGTGATTCGGAATTGTAAGCTGACCAGATCTGATCAAGGCAGCAGTAAATCTGTGCAGGAATTTGAGTCAAAAACATTTTGTGCAGAAAATGGAAAGAAGTGAGCTGAATATGATATGATGCTGAACTGTTCGAAAATTGAAACAATTGCAAGGGTGCAAACAAGGAGTAAGAACAGAACTCTTCACCAGTTAGTAAAAGTTTTGGAGATCAGAAATGTTGAGGGTTGAGCTAAAAATTGGGCTGAAGTAATTTGTGAGCAGAACTTGTGTCAACTTGAGGCTGAAAAATTGATTTTTTTTGGGCTGTGAATCAGAGAACAAAATTCGGAAATGCATCAAAGAATGTTGAGTACATCACAGCTGATCAGAAACAAAATGGTGGATGCTGGGATGCTTTAAATCAGAACAGGAAAAATCAGAAAAGAAAAAAATGGTAGTGCCACAATTCAAGTGAAGCATTTAGGTTTTCCACTACCATTTGCTCAACAACTTCTAGATGCCAACTGATATGAAGGAATTAGAGTGTCGCAAGATCTGATATGCTCCAGCTAAGACCAATTGCAGAGAAAAAAAAAACAGAACACAGTTTGAAGAGAAATCAGAAAAAAAAAAAAGAGAGAAACAAGAGCAAACTTGGCACATTAGACCAAGGAAGGATTTTTCATCCAAATAAAAGGAATTATTTAAATTTGACTTCGCCACACTTTTGATATCATTAGAGGACTGTTAAGATGGGCCAAAGCACATTGGAAACATTTTTGAGCAACCAAGTCTCCCACTCCATCAATTTTTCTATTTTCTTGGTTTTTATTCCATTTCTTATCATTTCTATGTCTTTGATTTGTTTTTATAGTTGTTGATCCTATTCATGATTAATGGTGGAGATTAGATAATAAGCAAGCCTATGGTAGTGCAAGAAGCATGTGTGTTTGAGTGAGCTCCACTTCCATCATCAACTTGGAACTTAAGAAGAGAGCCACCAAAATTTTCCTTGAAAGGCTAGTAAGTTGAATTCATCTCAATGACTCATGATGGATGAAAAGGCTAAGTTGTTGATTTAAGGACAAGATACTAATCCATAGAGCTTAGATTTTTGAGAATTGACAACCCTAGGTAATTTCTTTTCATTTGCTTCTAATTATGCTTAAGAAAGCCTAAGGGATACTTACTTAGTAGTTTCGCGAGACGCTCAAGGTTAAGTGTGGGGGAGTTGATAGGTACCATATTTATTGATTATTTGAGTTCTTAAAATCCATGTTTGACTTATATTTTTATTGCTTAAGTGTGAAATTGCCCTAGGTTTTAGAACTTCCTCTTATTTTGGACTTAATTGCAAATTTGCATTAAATTGGATTATTTGGCCACTAAATTCTTGATCTATTTTTGTAGGCATCAAAGGTTCAAGGACCTAGGGCATACTGGGTCAAACTTGAATCGGATGTGAACCGGATCGAATTAACAAGCTTACAATTAATCCGAGCCGTCCGATTCAAAAGCGGCTAGATCTGAGCCATCCGGGACAATCTGAAGCAATCCGAGCTAGGGTTAGGGTTGATCAAGCACTATGATCATGATCTGAAGGTTTCATCCCAATCAGAGCTCAATCAACCGTTGGATCAAGCTCGGAGGGCTCTAGATCATCCATTCAAAGACTAAGTTGATCTGGACCATCCGTTGCAAATCTGGAGGATCCGAGCTAGCATGAGGCAGATCCTGACCCCAGATCATCATCATCAAAGTTTGGCTCAAATCAGAGCAAGATCAGCCATTGGATTCCCTCAAATCAATCACAGTCGTCCATGCTTAAGTATTTAATCAAATTTCCCAGCTGCTTCAGCCTTCATCGCGTCTCCGCCGCAGTGCTCTTCTTCTTCAACTAGTTTCTTCGTTTTTCAGCAATTTCTTCATCTAAGGGGCGCGACCCCTCAATCCATCATCAAAGCAAGGGCTAGGTTAGTGAAGAGTTCTCAGTGAGGTTTCAGATTGGATTCTTGCTCAATAGCAAGGCTGCGCGAGGTTTCGGCAGTCTGCTATCCGATTTCAGCGAGCTCAGCTGTGCACCATCGCCACTGCATCCGAGCTATCCAGAGGGGTTCCCTGGAAGGTTTTGGTCATTCCCTAATCCCAATCGCAAGCCACCACAGTGAGTTTGAAGAATTCGGAGCCAAATTTCAGTTTGAGCATGGTCTGATCTGATTCGGTAGCAGAGAAAGTCTTCACTGATTTGTTGAGCTTGCGGGTCCGAAGTTCACTCTTGATTGACGACCAAGGAGCTCTTGAGTTGGAGAAGGGTTGAGGAGTAGTTTAGATATTTAATTTTCATTTGTTTAGTTGTAATTTACAGTTTCGAGCAATTCTGTTCTGTTCCTGCAAATTTCAGTTTTCAGTGTCTTAGTTTGTAATTCTGAATTGTGTGGTTTCATTAGGTTTTTAATCTTAGAGTTCAGTAATTTAGGAACTTGTTTAGTGATAGAGTGAATTAAATTTCAGTTTAATTGTAGCTTAAATTGTTGCGTGCCTAATTCCCAGCTTGCGTGCCATTCAATTTCAGCATTTCTCAATGTGTTTCTGCTGTAGTTTGTTTTAATTTCTCAGTCTAGTTAGTTAAGTCAATTGTTAGTAAGTAGTTAGACTTCATCTCAGCTTGTTTCCGGCTTAAATTTCTGAGTATAAACTCCATTGCTTGCGTGCCAAATACATAGTTCGTGCCATTCTAGCCCTGAACCTCCTGTAAATTTCTGAATTGTATCAGAGCTGGCTTTTTGCCAAATTGTCTCTTCATTTTCATTGTGTTAATTCCTGCTTTCGAGTCCTATATATGTTTGCTCAGTTGACATAGACTTTGGTTTTGATTTTCTGCAATTCAGTCCATGTTTTTAGCTCAGCAAGCATCACATTTCTGAAAGTCTGATTTCATTACTGCATTTGCCTTATTTCTGCATGTTTTTTCCCTGTTTAGGTTTGTGTCTTAAATGAACTAGTTTAGGGCTGGTTTTCCTCATTCATTACTGCCAAGTTTTTCATTGATAGTTTGCTTGCCAAATTGCATTCGGTCAGCTGAAATTCTGAATTGCTAGAAGTAGTTAGGTACAAAAATTCAGATTTTGGCACAAAAAAAATTCAGCCCTTGGCACAAGAGTTTCATCTTGTGTGCCAAGTTGTTAGAACACTGATTTGCATCAGATTTTTACCAGTTTTTCTGGTGTAGGACAGCTACTGAAGTCTATTGATATCATCTTCAGAATCCTTGAGTTTCTTTGCATTGGTTTGCTTTCCAAAATCATATCTAGTTTTAGTTAAAGTGCTTGTTCAAATTCTGAATTTCACATGTTTCTATTTGTGTCAAGCTTGTTCATTTCCGAAAATTGCCATCACTGCCTGATTCTTTTGTTTAGCATTTATTTTGCATGTGAACTCAGATTTGCCTTCATAGATTGTTTAAGTGGTTTTGATTGAGTTGTTAGTTGGTCAAGTTCATCAATTGTCATACCTTGTTGAATTCGTCTAGCTAAGATCTTTCTTTTCCTCATGTTTTCCATTTCGAATTGAACCCAAACCCAAATCTTTATTTGAAACCCGAAAACACAAACGACACATAAACACAAGTTCAAATCAAACATGACAACTAGTCCCTTGGAAAAATACGACCTGTGGCCCCTTTACTACGTTTTCATATTCTTTGATTGCAAAAAGGGTTTCCAGCATTCATTTATAAATTCTAAATTTGAGTCTCACATTCGTGACAGTCATATTTGGGTCCGTCAAGCCTCAATGTAATACTTCAAGAGTTCCTTCTATTTCAGAATCAGTTAGTAGTAAAGATGCTTCAACAAATATGGATGATTTGAAAAGACAATCAATTATAGCAAAATATAAGAAACAAAAGGCACAAGTTTTTGGTGATGGTAATATGTCAGAATTAGACAAGTACTTAATGAAATAGTTGAAGAGTATTCTGATACTTTTGACATTTTGGGATGGTGTAAGCAAAATTGTCACAGATTTCCTATACTTGCTCAAATTGCTCGTGATGTATTAGCTGTTCCGATATCAACAGTTGCTTCAGAATCTGCTTTCAGTACTGGTGGTCGGGTACTTGATTGTTTTAGGAGTTCATTGACTCCTAAGGTGGTAGAAAGTCTTATTTGTACTCAAGATTGGCTTCGGTTAAATTTGAAACCGCTCATCATTCAAGAAATTTTAGAGGATGTGGAAAAACTTGAAAATGGTAAGTTTTTCTTTTTAAGAAAAATATAATTAGATTTTTATTTATAATTATAAAATTATAAAATATTTATTTAACTTATAATGTATTTTTTTAATCAAAATTCTCAAAAATTATAATGGACTCATCTTCTTCGACAATACCGACGGCACAATAATCAATGGTATGTTTAAATATTATATTTTATTTAAATTGACGTTGAATTTATCTGATGATGTAAGTAAATACTAATCTTATGCTATTTGATTTATATAATGTAGCTTGATTGGGAAAGGATTGCTGACACTGTGACACATGACATGGCTAAGTTGGGGTTGACCTTGCTATTTGATTCATCAATACAATACACTTAAATTAATTCTTATTTTTATTTCCTTTGTCATACTAATTGTTACTTACAAATGAATGAAAACAGGAGAATCTAGTTGCAGAAATCAAGAAGACTGCATAAATTGGGAAATCAAGAAGACTGCACAAATCTAGATGCACATGACAATATTGTTCCTGAACTTTAGTCTCTTACTCTCTTTATCTTTCAACTGTTACATTCATCATACTTTTGGTGTTAAAACATGAATTTGTGAAATCCATGTTGTCAAACTAGTCACCTGCTGTAGGATGGGTTTGTAACTTCGGTTGATTATGTTCCAATGATTATATTTGCTGAACTATATGTGACTTTAGGTTTGGTTTGTAACTCTCTTATTCTTATGTTCGAATCTAAAGCAGGATGTCTCAGAAAAACAAAGAGAAGTTCTTGGTATGTTGCCTTTTAAACCCTACTACTGCTAAGCTTCTTAGTATTCACCTTCAAACTATCTAATTATACTTTGCTTAAATTCCCAGATACTGTTATGAAAATCTATATCAGTACCATGACTGATGATGACGATAAGGAAATTGTTGCTCAAGCATGCACTGGCATGGCAGAAATAATGAAAGACAGTGGATACATTGCTATCGAATCTTGTAAGCTTAAAACATCACTTTGTGGATTCATTATCAATATATTCATGTTGTTGTTTTGTTAGTTTTTCATTTATATGTGTACATTCATGTGTTTTGTTCTCCTGTTATTACTTTTAACCATTATAATTTTTATGTCACTTTAACCATTATAATTTTTATACTTTTATCTATATTTGTCCTTTCTTATATGATTGTTTTTTTGGTCTTTACTGATTAAGTATCATCTTCAGAGAACAATGCCTTTGTACTGAAAGAACTGGGATCATCAGAATCAACTAATAGGAGAAATGTAGCATTCTGTGCTGGTGAATTTTGCAAAAATGGGGACGTTGCGGCACTCAGGTATCCTTTTACTTGATTGTTTACACAAAGGATGGATTTACATTAGATCTTGTATAAATCCTGCATTAGTTTTTTCCTCATCTTATTGCTTTTAGTGTTTGTTGAGATTAGGGAATTTTTTCTGTTTGGCTCGATAAGTATGCGCTCTACTAAAAGCTTCTGAAAGCTTTGTCTGTGCTTCTGAAAGCTTTGCCTGTGCTTCTGAAAAACTGAAAAAAAATTTCTGTTTGTTGAGATTAGGTTTTACCTGTGCTTCTGAAGCTTTGCCAAATTGCCATTGAAGGAAGATTTTGAAGAGTCGATGACTATCTATGGTTGCATTTGCGATCTGATCATATCCTCAAACCCCATGGTACAGGCTTTGATCATATCCTCAAAGTTGTTTTAGTACAGGCTTTTTATGATCAGAGTGAATATAAGCAAACCTCCACAATTGAACGAAAGCTGTTGATGGCAGGATTTTTAGAAGTACAAGCTTTGGAAGTAAAATCTTTTCTACCCAATGAACAGCTTCAATCATTTAGCATCAAGGGAAAAAAGGCCTCTTGGTCAGTGGGTTCATCATTCTCCCTAAAGAAAACGGTTCCAAAAAATCAAATTGATGATGACTCAGATCTAATTGATGAGGATAATCTTTTATCAGAGGAGGACTTGAAGAAACCATAGTTGGCCTTGAGTGCTCAGTTTTGTAATACCTATTCTTTATACTATATTTACCTATTCTTATAGCCTTGCCCTTGAGGCCTTGAGTGCTCAGTTTTGTAATACCTTTAGATATATTTATCAGGAATCGAAAAGTGTGATCGTGTAGAGTTATTTTCCCTGTTATTATTGATCCTAGTTTGGAATTGGATTCGAGACTTTGTGGCCATAAAGTTGTATAGATGCATACTTCATACTTGACATGGTTGTTTAATACTTGACATGGTTGTTTAATTTTCTTTGTTCCTTTTTACCTGAGTGACTGAGTCCTTACAGACTTGATCTGGTTGTTTAATTTTCTTTGTATGGGCATCCTTTTTTTGGTTAAAAGTGCTTGATGACTCAATTCATAATGATTATCAATTAAAAGAATTTTGTCTCATTGGTTATTTGTTCTTTTTAGAATAAAATATTTTTCGTGATTTAACTATCCTACTTAGTTAGGGCTGACTCATTTAGAGGATGCATCAAACAGTTGTATAGATTTTAAGACGCATCAATTTTGCAACTTTCTCTCAATAGAAGCATAATTAATTGTTTCACTTGATCTGGTTGTTAGTCCATTAATTCCAATCATCTATTTGCTTTCTTCATTGACATTTTTTGATGTGAAAAATATATTGAGTGGCGAAGCAATTCTCAAGCAAAATAATCTGATTTAAAAATGCTATCCAATCTAAAGTGGTTCTTAGTTTCTTACGCATTAGATATACTGTTGAAGCAAAAGCAACACAAATGTTAAAACAAAAACAAACAAAACATACAAATGTGGAAGTATGACAAGACGACAAGCTAATGTCATGAAGCATACGTGGACTTGGAATAACAAATAACAAATACAACTAATTGTCATATGTATTCAACGCACCATTAGCTCAGACAAGGAATAAAAATTTATAAATAACGAATATATTAGCTCAGACAACGAATAAAATTTACAAGTGCCAATTATAAACTTATAAAAAGTAGATAATGTAAGATGAACTATAGTTCTAAGATCTTTTTCTATTAATTCGGTTGTTTTTCAATTTTGATTCACTTGTAAACAAACATAATACACAAAATTGGATTAGGGTCAAAATTATTCGGTTAATTCGGTTTTTAACCGAATTAACCGAATTTTTATCGGTTCGGTTTTCTCAATTTTTATCACGAAATTCGGTCGGTTCGGTTTTTTTGGGAAAATTCGGTTAAATCGGTATTCGGTCTATTCGGTTCGGTTCGGTTCGGTTCGGTTTTAACCGAATATTCACCCCTACTCAGGTGGATCAACCAAAGTTCATACTTGGTTAGTGTACATGGATTCCATTTCGGACTTCATGGCCTCTAGCCATTTCTCATAATCTGGGCTCATCACAACTTCTTGATAGGATGTAAGCCCATTCAACTCAACAAGCATAACGTCATCATGGTCAGACAAGAGAAATGAGTATCTCTCAGGCAGACAACGTATCCTATCAGATCTGCGAAGAGGTTGGTCTACTTGAACAGGTTGTTGCTCCATAACTTCTTGTGCAACAATCTCATGATCCACAACACTTTGTGGTGCCTATTCAATGTCCATCAAGGCCTCAGTATTATTTGCATCTTGAACTTCTTCAAGATGGATTTTACTCCCACTATTTCTTCTAGAAATAAACTCTCTTTCGAGAAAAATGTCATTTCTAGCGACAAACACTTTGCCTAGTGTGGGATTGTAGAAGAAATATCCCTTTGTTTCTTTGGGATATCCTACAAAATAGCACTTATTAGATTTGAGTCTAAGTTTATCTGAGACTTGGCGTCGAACGTAAGTCTCACAACCCCAAATCCTTATAAAAGATATCGTTGGACTCTTCTCAGTCCATATCGTATATGGTGTCTTTATGACGGCCTTTGATGGAGTTCGGTTAAGTGTGAAAGGAGGCATCTCTAGAGTGAATCCCTAGAAGGAAGTATGAAGATCTATCTGACTCATCATCGATCGTACCATATCTAATAAAGTATAATTTTTTCGCTCAGACACACCATTCCATTGTGGTGTTTCAGGTGGAGTGAGTTGGGATATGATCCCACACTCTGCTAGATGGTCATGAAACTCTTGGCTAAGGTATTGACCACTTCGATCTGATCGAAGCATCTTAATACTCTTGCCAAGTTGGTTTTGTACTTCACTCTTGAATTCTTTAAAATTTTCAAAGGATTCCGACTTATGTTTCATTGATACACATAGTCGTATCTACTGACATTATCAGTAAAAGTGATGAAGTACTGATAGCCTCGTCTAGCTGTGACATTAAATGGGCCACATACATCAGTATATATGAGTCCTAACAAGTCTGTCGCTCTTTCTCCGTATCCACTAAATGGAGTCTTGGTCATCTTGCCTAGAAGACAAGATTCACATGTCTCATATGATTCAAAATCAAATGAGTCCAGTAATCCATCCTTATGGAGTTGGGATATGCGACTCTCATTAATATAACCTAAGCGACAATGTTAGAGATACGTTTGGTTCAAATCATTTGGTTTGAACTGTTTGGTATTTATGTTATAGATTGGGTTCTCTAAGTCTAGAACATAGAGTTCATTCATAAGTGGTGCACTACAATAGAATATGTTATTTAACATTATAGAACAACATTTGTCCTTTATGATAAATGAAAAGTCTTTCTTGTCCAAATAAGATACAAAAATTATGTTCTTAGTTAGTGCAGGTACATAAAAGCGCTGCTTTAGTTCTAAGATAAGCCCAGTAGACAAAGACAAGGAATATATTCCTACAGCTATAACAGCAACTCTTGCGTCATTGCCTACTCGTAGGTCCACTTCACCATTGCCTACAACTATAACAACAACACTTGGTGTCAAGGCCATAACCATACACCATGTCATCAATCACATACAATAGATTTATGACATCAATTTTTATTATGATTGTAAAATGCTCATGAGCCGAAACCATAGGTTATAAAATTTGTTGCAATCGAACCATAGCACACTTTCATATTCATTTGATAATGCTATGGACTTTTAGTTTGATTAACACAAACTTTTGTATCTTAACAAATGCTCATACATTACACAATCCATAACAAAATTATGTCGTATTTCTATATCACATATAAAAGTTTTTCTAAACTTTGTACGATCTTTCGCAAGTGGCTCTGATACCACTGGAGGGATCCATAGGCAAAAATATTCAAAAAATCACAGTGGAAATAAGAGATCCGACGAGCGATCCATGCGAATGAAAACTCATTCAAAGTTAATTTATAAATTCCTATCGTATAGGTATACCTTTGGCGCGTGCCCTTCACTTATCCCGTTTGTCCGAGGTATGCCGGATCTCTTGCACATTTAAGTGTCCGTGCCTCTATGCGTATCCACACGAACATGATCTCTCAAGCTTCGGAGAAGAATCACCTATATGGTGTTAGCCACAAGAGGAGATTCACAAAGCAAAAGGAGAGGGAGAAGAGGGATTTTGGCCAAGAGGAGAAAGGGAAGGAAGAATGACAAGTTCTTCATCAAAATTGTTGGGTATGGCTTGGCGGTTTCACAAGCAACCACGGGGTCGAACCTGAGAGACCTCTCTATGTCTACGGATTAAAAATTTAATCCGAATAGAGACCCGTCTCCCAAATGACCATCTCGTCATCGTGTTAATTAATCCAAGTCATAACTTAGCCAAAACCAAGGTTAAGGCCTTATAACTTTCCAGATTAATTAATCGCGGAATAGACGACGAATAGATCGCCGATTTTTGTGTTTATATTCGAGGTCCATGACATAATTAATTATAACATTAATTAACTAATAATTAACTCATGATAATTAATTAAACACATGCAATTAAAAAAGCATGAAATATAACAAAACAAAGACATAGCAAAAGTAAAACGGAGCTCGGGATAGTTATACCTCGCCGTTTACCTCGCAGTCTTCTACCTTATGACCCTCCCCTCCTGGACATCGTGTGGGCGACGAGCTACCAAGATGTGGAGCCACCAAGGCTTGCCTAGATCACCTTATTCAATCCTCTTCCTTTTAGCCAACAAAAACCCTAGCTAGGGTTTCGGCCAACCACCTTCTCTCCTCTCCTCGTCACGCCGCCGACCACCTCAAGCTCCAAGGTCTGGCCAGCCAAGAGGCAACACTGAAAGGCAAGCTAGGAAGATGAAGAAGGGGAAAAAGAAGCTGAGCAAGCTCCTTCTTCTTCCCAAAAACTCACCGGAAACCCTAACTTTTTCTCCCTCACCGCCGGCGCTAATCAAGGAAGAAGATCCCTATTTTCCGACCACCAGATTCCTCTCCCCATTGCTCCTTGCTTACGTACACAAAAGAGGAGATAATGATGAAGGAAGGATAAGAGATCAGAGGTGAGGAAGAGAGAAAAACTGAGCATTTCTTCCCTCTTACCGCCGGCGTTGCAAGCGCATGAAACTCGTCGCCGACAGCCCTCCTATCGATCCTCTGCTCCAAGTCGAGCACCAGTGTGCTCCTCCCTCCCTTGCCGATGCTTCACTCCCAAAAGATCACTGGAAGATGAGGAGAAAGCTCCTCTTCTTCCTCCTCTTTCTCGTCGGCGCAAAGGTAACCTAGGAGAGAGAATAGGAAGAGAGGGTTTTGGGTTTTGTGATCAATAGAATTAATTCTCAATTAATTCATTAAGTCCTGTATCATGACTCCTATGGGGCATTTATAGGGCTAAGATAGGGACCATAAGGAATAGTTGGTTCTTGGTCCGCTAATGGATCCAAACCCGATCTATTAATGGAGATCCATTCCACTAAAGGATCTCATTCAACTTCCTCACCAACCCCCATATTTTCATATGGGCTCCACCTATTATGAGTCATCCATCTCCCTGTGTTTAAGATATCGAATGCCCAATAATTAATTTAATTTACTGACAATTAAATTAATTATCCTCTTGATCCTTGATTAGTACCACTCAACCTTTTCATCATGTCGGACCATAGTCCACTTGCAAGATTTGACATGACGATCCTTTTGAGCTCACCAAGGGGGCATCATCATCCCGACTCACCAGGACATGGATTTCGTCAATAATCAACGACACGCCATATAATTAATATTATTTCTCAATTTACCGGGCCTATCGATTTAACAAAATAAATCTCACCCATTGGTAAGTCAAAGAAATAATAAATAATTATACGTGCCCGTCATTATTTCGGGATTAAGAGATCGTACTCCATAATGTTAGGATGTATACTAAAAGCTTTACTTTTGGTTAGAGTACATTTACATTTTAAAGAGAATCGCAAAATCATACAGTGTATGTTTATATTAGTATGTGCACAAAATATCTAATACTTGGCATTATAGATAACATGGTGCGTGGTATACCACAGAAGATCATGTTATCAGGTTCCCTGTCGAAGTATAAGAAAGAGGCTCACAACCGAGATGAAGTTGGACAAACCATCGGGATGGTTGTAGTGTAATTAGGTGTGGTTTATCTTAACCATAGAATTACACTAGTGTACTTTGTGTACATTGAGTAGGACCAAAAGAGAGGTCATCCAATTTTTGTACTGACTTAGTAAATTGGATTAGACCTCAGATAATATTATGGAGTACGATCTCTTAATCCCGAAATAATGACGGGCATATATTATTAATTGTTATTTCTTTATTTACAAATGGGTGAGATCTATTCTGTTAGATCGATAGACCCGATAAGTTGGGAGATAATATTAATAATATGATGTGCTGTTGATTATTGACGGAATCCGTGTCCTGGTGAGTCAGGATGATGATGCCCCCTTGGTCAGCTCAAAAAGAAAGTCATGTCAAATCTTGCAAGTGGACTATGGCCCAGTATAATGAAAAGGTTGAGTGGTACTAATCAAGGATCAAGAGGATAATTAATTTAATTATCAATAAATTCAATTAATTATCGAGCATACAATATCTTAAACATGGGGAGATGGACGACTCATAATATGTGGAGCCCATATGAAAATATGGGGGTTGGTGAGGAAGTACAATGGGATCCTTTAGTGGAATGGATCGTCATTAATGGATCGGGTTTGGATCCATTAGCGGGCCAAGAACCAACTCCTCCTCATGGTCCCTGCCTTAGCCCTATAAATACCCCATAGGAGTCATGATACAAGGCTAATTAATCTTGGATTAATTTTGGAATTAACCCATGCCAAAACCCTAAACCTCCTCTCATCCTCTCTCTCTCTCATCTAGGTCATCGGCGTAAGAGGAGAAGGTGGGTTTTCTTCCTTCTGTTGGGACCGGGTGCATGTTGACATGGATGCGGGTTCATAATTTTAAAATTAATTACGTGCAGCGGCAGGTTTAGCATAAATAATTTCTCAAATTATTTAATCACACATCTAAGCATGCAACCTTATGTTGTGTAGACATGATCATATATTTAAAATTTTGTAGAAACGTAAACTAATTTACTTGTTACCTCGCGTAACTCGAAGAAAGGGACGAGATCCAACCGTAAGCGTCCCTCGGAAGCTCCGCCTCTATTCGCGTCCATGCCGAGTTTTCTTCGGGATGACTTCGCAAAGCCACGAGTTTCGTGCCGACAAGAACTACTAGATTCTCCAAAGGCACGACAAGAATACCAAGAGAGAGATGGGAAGACTAACCACCAAACGAAGAACGGAATCAAGATTCCGGGAAGGAAGAAGTTACGCCCGCTTCTTCTTCTTCTTATGGCAGTTGTTTGGTGGCCAAGGGTGGCTGAAGCTCACGGCAGCAAGGGCCTCCTTTAGGGCCGGCGGCACTAGAGAAGGGAGAGGGAGAGAAGGAGAGAGAGAGAGGGCTTATTCCTAGATCTCTTAGATTGATTTCCAAGTCTTGCCTTGGTTCCTTTATATAGCGGCCTCTCAACCGCCAAGTCTCCTTTTTATGGAATAAATTTTTCATAAGAAATTTATCATATAAATTTTTCTATGATTTATTCCATCATGCCAAGTTTTTAATTTATAATAAAAATAACCATGTCTCCCTTTTCTTATGGAATAAATTTTCATAAGAAATTTATCATATAAATTTTTTCTTATCATGGAAAATCAATTCATAATTGATTTTATAAAATAAAATAAACTATTCAAAGTTTATTTTAATTTCCATGAAAATAATAAACCAAACCTCGGTTTATAAAAAATTTATATTATCCATAATTTTATAAAACAAATCACACTTGGTTTATTTTATAACTTGAACCAAACAATTTGGTTTTCCCTTTTGTTGTGGCCGGCCAAGCAAAGAGGGTGGGGACCCTCTTTGGCTGGCCAAACCCAAGCCAAGACCTTATGAATTAAACTCATTTAATTCGTCCAATAAGTCTTCAAAAGACTTAGCCATTTTATGCTTCCGTTGCGTCTCTGAAAAATTCAGATTTGATTTATTTCTCTTGATCGAAAAATCTAATTTTCAACTCGTTTTAAATCCCTCGGATTACTCGTAGTGCGTGTGACTAAATAGGCTTTCGATTTATGTTGGCTGTCTATAATCAACCAATTATAGAACGATCATGAGTGGCACCTAGTAGTACATCAGGATCCCCAATTAATCGAAAGATCAACAGTTGACCTCAGAAATGATTCTGAAACCCTTCAGCAGCTATAATGAATCGTGCCTCATTCCCTTCACCATCTTATACCCACTTGGTTCAGGACACGGTCTATGTGTATCAGTCCCCACTAGGCTGACTACGTCACACCTAGCCCAAGCAATGTTATTTCGTCCTACGGATTCTAATTACTCTCATGTATCTAAGAGATTCATACTCTGAACATGTCATGCTCTGGCCAGAGGCTTCGAGTAACAATCCGACGATAGGCCTTGGGTATACATCTCCTCGCAAGGAGTGGTGAATCCTTTGTAGGCTGTTCAAACATCTTCGGGCACTTCGGCTTATACCCAATCATCCTGGGACCACACCTCCTTGGAGATGCTTGCTTAAGATGTCAAAGTATAAGTCTCCATGACCAAGATGACTTGAACACCGCAAGTCAAAGGAACATCGCACTTAAGCTGCAGTCAGAGCTTCATTGACATATCTATATGTAGATTACCATATGAAGTTTTATAGCCAGTCACTGCAATGAACTAGTTCCCTTAACTAGCATTCATGTTTATCTCCGGACAACCCAATGTCACCAGCCAGTGAGAATCAGCTGTTAGAGAATAACTCATGCTAGTCTCAATAGAATTGATAGTGTCCGTATTTATCAATTCATCGACTAGGGACAATTTCAATACTTCACAATTGCACATGTAGAGATAATCACTAGTTGTGAATTCATCACAAATTCTCTCATGCTGTGAATTGTATTGCGGACATTCAATAAATGAGTTTAAGATCTCAATCAAATACATAAACATGTATACTCTAATAGTGAATATTCATTTATTAAAATAAATGATTACAATCATAAGGAGATTGCCTTAGGACACTTCTCTCATATCACTAACAAACTCCCACTTGGCCTAATGTCAATCGCTATGGTATCCAATACCACAGGCTCTAACATGACCCTCAAACTTGCTTTGAGGCAAGGCCTTAGTTAAAGGATCTGCTAAATTCCTTTCAGTGGTAATTTTCTCAATTTGTATATCATTCCTACTTATAATCTCTCTGATCAGATGATAGCGGCGAAGCACATGTTTGGATCGCTGATGAGACCTTGGTTCCTTTGCTTGTGCAATAGCTCCATTGTTGTCGCAGTAAACCGGTATTGCTTCATCAATGGTTGGAACCACACCAAGTTATGTGACAAACTTCTTGATCCAGACTGCTTCCTTTGCTGCTTCCGAAGCTGCAATATATTCCGCTTCCGTGGTAGAATCCGCTACAGTGTCTTTCTTGGAACTCTTCCAACTTATTGCCCCTCCATTTAGAATAAATACCTATCCGGACTGAGATTTGGAGTCATCCTTATCTGTCTGGAAACTGGCATCTGTATACCCACGTATTATCATATCACCTTCTCCATATATTAAGAACACATCGTTAGTTCTTCTTAAGTACTTAAGGATTGTCTTGACAGCCACCCAATGATCCATTCCTGGATCAGACTGGTATTTGCTTGTGACGCTCAGAGCATATGATACATCGGGCCTAGTACATAACATAGCATACATGATAGATCCTATCGCGGATGCATAAGGAATCTTATTCATGCAAATCCTCTCGTCTTCTGTGCGCGGACACATAGACTTTGAATGGTTGATCCCATGCCTGATGGGAAGGTAACCTTTCTTGGATTCCGACATGCTAAACCTTTTTAGCACTCGGTCTATATATATAGACTGTGAAAGACCAAGCAATCATTTTGATCTATCTCTATAGATTCTAATCCCAAGGATATAGGTTGTTTCTCCCAGGTCTTTCATAGAGAAAGTTTTGGACAACCAAATTTTAACTGACTGTAAGACTGATATATCGTTTCCTATAAGTAATATGTCGTCGACATATAACACCAGGAATACGACTGCACTCCCACTAACCTTCTTGTACACACAAGGTTCGTCAGGATTTTGTGAGAAATCAAACTCTTTGATTGTCTCATCAAAACGGATGTTCCAACTCCTGGATGCTTGCTTTAGTCCATATATGGATCGTCGAAGCTTGCATACTTTGATTTTATCAACCGTTGTGAAACCTTCAGGTTGTATCATGTATACATCCTCAAGCAGGTTTCCATTAAGGAAAGCTGTTTTCACATCCATTTATCATATCTCATAATCATAATGAGCTGCTATGGCCAGGAGCATCCGAATGGATTTGATCATAGCTACTGGCAAATAGGTTTCGTCATAATCAATTCCTTGTTTCTGACGATATCCTTTTGCCACTAATCTAGCCTTAAAGGTAACAACATTACCTTCCATGTCGGTTTCCTTCTTGAAAACCCACTTGCACCCTA
Source organism: Boesenbergia rotunda (assembly GCA_024364735.1). Taxonomy (NCBI): domain Eukaryota; kingdom Viridiplantae; phylum Streptophyta; class Magnoliopsida; order Zingiberales; family Zingiberaceae; genus Boesenbergia; species Boesenbergia rotunda. The sequence goes on along the minus strand of JAGFNQ010005849.1, from coordinate 13,515 downwards.
TGGGCTTAATCCCTTCAGGTGGGTTAATCAAGTCCCATACTTGATTTTTGTACATGGAATCCATTTCCGACTTCATGGCTTCAAGCCATTTGACCCTTTCTGAACTTTTCAGAACATCATCATAACTGATAGGTTCGTCATCGCTAATGAGTAACACGTCGTTCGATTCACTTACGAGAAATCCGTATCTCTCTGGAATATTGGTGTCCTATCAGATCTATGAAGAAGTGGTGTTGTTTTAGGTTCAACTGATAGCTCATCATTATGAGTTATTGGTTGTGGGTCTTGTTAGTGATATGAGAGAAGTGTCCTAAGGCAATCGCCTTATGATTGTAAACATTTATTTTAATAAATGATAATTCACTATTTGAGTATACATGTTTGTGTATTTGATTGGGATCTTAAACTCATCTACTGAATGTCCACAATACAACTCACAGCATAAGAGAATTTGTGATGGGATCACAACTTGTGATTATCTCTAAATGTGCAAATGTGAAGTATTGAAAATATCCCTAGTCAATGAATTGATAAAAACGGACACTATCATTTCTGTTGAGGCTAGCATGGGTTATTCTCTAATCAGCTGATTCTCACTGGCTGGTGACATTGGGATGTCCGGAGATAAACATGGATGCTAGTTAAGGGAACTAGTTCATTGGAGTGACTAGCTGTAAAACTTCATATGGTTATCTATATAGATATGTCAATGAAGTTCTTACTGCGACTTAAGTGCGATGTTCCTTTGACTTGCGGTGTTCAAGTCATCTTGGTCATGGAGACTTATACTTTAACATCTTAAGCAAGCATCTCCAAGGAGGTGTGGACCCAGGATGATTGGGTATAAGCCGAAGTGCCCGAAGATGTTTGAACAGCCTACAAAGGATTCACCACTCCTTGCGAGGAGATGTATACCCAGGCCTATTGTCGGATTGTTACTCAAAACCTCTGGCCAGAGTATATCATGTTTAGAGTGCGAGTCTCTTAAATACATGAGAGTAATTAGAAATCCAAAGGACGAGAAAGACACTACTTGGGCTAGGTGTGACGTAGTCAGCCTAGTGGGGACTGACACCATAGACCGTGTCCTGAACCAAGTGGGTATAAGATGGTGAAGGGAATGAGGCACGATTCATTAGAGCTGCTGAAGGGTTTCAGAATAATTTCTTCTGAGGTCAAACCGTTGATCTTTCGATTAATTGGGGATCATGATGTACTACTAGGTGCCACTCATGATCGATCTATAATTGGTTGATTATAGACGGCCAACATAAATCGAAAGCCTATTTAGTCACACGCACTACGAGTAATCCGAGGGATTTAAAACGAGTTGAAAATTAGATTTTCCGATCAAGAGAAATAAGTCGAATCTGAGTTAATCAGAGGCGCAACGGAAACTAAAAATGGCTAAGTCTTTTGAAGGCTTTTTGGGCGAATTAAATGAGTTTAATTCGCGATCGGTTCGGGTCGGTTTTGGCCGGCCAAAGAGGGTGTTAACCCTCCTTGGGTGGCCGGCCAATAAGGGAGAATAAACCAATTTAATTGATTTAATTAATAAAATAAATCTAGCGTGATTTATTTTATAAATTATGGATAAAGAAATTTATGTAAATAAATTTGTAGAAATTTATTCTTTTTATGGAAGTTAAAATAATCCATAAAATGGTTTATTTTAATTTTATAAAATTAATTATGAATTGATTTTTCCATAATAAGAAATTTTATAAATTTCTTATAAAATTTATTCCATAATTTAAAAGAGAAAAAGAATTTGTTTTATTATAAATTAGTTATGATAAGACTTGGCTTAAACAGAATAATTAATAAGAGAATTTATACGATAAATTTCTTATGTAAAATTCCGTTAAAGAGGAGACTTGCCAAGGGAGATGATACTATATAAAGGAACCAAAGGCAAGCCCTTAATTCCAATCAATTGAGTTGTCAATTGGTATAGAGCTAATCTCTCCCTCTGTCTCTCTTCTCTTCTCCCTCCCCTCTCCTCCCTTAGGGTCGGGGCCCACTTGGTGACCTAGGGCCGGCGCCCTTCCTCCATCTAGGGCCGGCGCACCTCATCCACTTCCTTGGGTTGTGGCGTGAGCATTCAAGAAGAAGGAGAACCCGAACAAGAAGAAGAAGAAGCGGATAGCGACTCCTCTCTTCTCGGAATTCGATTCAGTTACTTCATTGGTTAGTTTCCTAATTTTTCTCTTGATCTTCTAAGTTGTGCCCATAGAGAATCTAGTAGTTCTCGTCGGCACAAAACTCGTGACTTTGCGAAGTCATCCCGAAGAGAACTCGGCGTGGACGCGAATAGAGGCGGAGGTTCCAAGGGACGCTACGGTTGGATCTCGTCCCTTACTTCGAGTTACGAGAGGTATAATGTAAATTAGTTTACTTTTTCACAAAGTTTTATTTTATGATTATGTTAACACACCATAAGGTTGCATGCTAGATACGAAGTTAAAATAATTTAGGAAATTATTTTATGCAAATTCTTCCGCTGCACGTAAAAATTTAAAATTTTATGAACTCGTATCCTTGTCGACATGCACCCGGTCCCAACAGGTCTAGACTAGGTGTCTCTGTAATGTCTACTGGAGTTTCTTGAACTTCTTCAAGTTCAATACTATTCCCACAGTTTTCTTGTAAAAGAAGTTCTTTTCCCAGAAATACAGCATGCCTTGAAACAAACACCTTTTGTTCCAAGGGATGATAGAATTGGTAACCCTTTGTTTCCTTAGGGTATCCAATAAATAGACATTTATCAGACTTAGCATCCAATTTGTCTGATACAGTCCGCTTCACATAAGCAGGACAACCCCATATCTTAAGGTGAGTTAAGTGAGGTTTCTTACTATTCCACTTCTCATATGGAGTAGTAGAGACTACCTTGGTCGGGACTCTGTTTAGCAAGTAAACAGCTGTCTTAAGCGCATAGCCCCAAAAGGATTTTGGAAGAGTTGCATGATTCATCATAGATCTAACCATGTCCATCAAGGTTCGGTTACACCTCTCAGATACACCATTATGCTGTGGTGTATATGGCGGAGTCCATTGAGACAATATCCCATTGTCCCTAAGATAATCTTGAAACTCTTGGCTTAAGTATTCACCACCCCGATCGGATCGAAGTATCTTAATACTTTTGCCAAGCTGTTTCTCTACTTCACTTCTGAACTCTTTGAATTTCTCAAAAGCTTCAGATTTGTGTTTCATTAAGAACACATACCCGAATCGTGAGTGATCATCGATAAAGGTAATGAAGTAGCTATAGCCTCCTTGTGCAAGAGTTGACATTGGTCCACATACATCAGTATGTATTATACTAAGCAATTCTCCCACTGGTTTACCTTTTCCGGAAAAGGGTAATTTGGCCATCTTGCCTTTTAAGCATGATTCGCATGTATCAAATGAACCGGGTTCAAATGATTCCAGAATTCCACATCGGTGTAATTCGGTCATGCGTTTCTTACTTACATAGCCAAGACGACAATGCCACATATAGGAGTCTATTTGATTATCTATTCATGCATGTTTGTTGCTAACTTCGATATTGAAAATGTCACCGGATAAATCTAACGTGTAGATACCATTGCATAAAGTTCCGATCCCATAAAGAACACCATTTAAAGTTATGTAACAACAATTGTTACTAAAAGTTAAATGATAACCCTTTTCATTCAAGCATGAAATAGATACAATGTTTTTTATTAACGAAGGAACAAAATAACAATTATCCAATTCTAAGACAAGTCCAGTAGGGAGCTTTAGCAAATATTTTCTGATGGCAACAGCAGCAATCTTTGCTCCATTTCCAACTCGCAAATTCGCTTCTCCCTTGACGAGTCTTCTTCTATTCCTTAGAGCCTGTATGTCATTACATATATGTGAGCTACACCCAGTGTCAAGTACGCAGGTGGATGAGGAAATAGAGTGACATTCAATAACGAAGATACATGAAGAGGATGGGGCATCGGATGCCTTCTTCTTCAAGGACTCAAGATAAACCTTGCAGTTTCTTCGCCAGTGACCCTCCTTGCCACAGTGATGGCAAGTGTCTTTTGGGGTCTTTCAGTCTTTTTGGCCTTTTTCTTCTTTCCCTTATTCTGTTCTTTGGCCTTCCTCTTAGAGCCTTTCTTCGAGGAACCAACTAACAGTACTGTCTTCTGTTCCTGCTTTACAGAAGGCTCTATAGTCTTCAGCAGGTTGAGCAACTCAGGAATGGTAGTCTCCAGTTTGTTCATCCGATAGTTCATCACAAATTGTGAATAACTTTTGGGCAAACAATGCAGAATTAAGTCAATACTTAGTTCATGATCCATTGCAAAACCGAGTACGCTCAGTCGCTCAATGTACCCCAACATCTTCAACACAAACTGTGAGATAGAAGTGCCTTCCTGCATCTTAGAGGTGAAGAGGAGTCTGGAGACCTCGAACCTTTCGGATCTCGCCTGCTCGTCAAATAGCTCATGAAGATGGAAGATGATGGTATAAGCATCCATATGCTCATGCTGCTTTTGCAGCTCAGGTACCATAGCGGCTAGCATGATGCAACTCGCAAGTTCAGAATCGTTTACATGTTTCTGATAGGCCACTAACTGGTCTGGAGTTGCATTTTCTGGAGGACGGTTGGGAAGTAGTTCTTCAAGGACATAAGCAAGCTTTTCTGCCTTGAGGACTATCCTTAGGTTTCGAAGCCAGTCCATGAAGTTTGGCCCAGTCAGCTTATTGGTGTCCAAAATGGAACGCAAATTCAGAGAAGACATGATCAAGTGATTATCCTAGAAATACAAATTGAGCTTATGTGAGAAGAATGATAAAGAGTGCATCAACATACATTAATTAAATCCTATTTATTTTTTTCAAATTGAATAACCCTTTTTATCAATTCGGGAGATCGTAGAACATCTCCAAATAGGTTGATATCCAACCATAGATAAGAACAACCATAGCTGTGGCCATCAAGTTATTCTTAGCTATGAAGGTAGGTAATTATACCGATTACATATTACACATATATAACTATCACATTATGCTATCAACTTATTGAATGTTTGCATATATCATTGGGTTGTTAACTCATTAACAAGTATGCAACAATATATATAGCACCCAACTGCACCTCTCTTTACATCGACCTTGGCTGTGGCACAACAAATCGATGCTCCAAGCTTAAGGCTGACCCATTAATCAAGAAATAGTTTTAATATGGTTGGAGCTCATTCAACCGTTTAGTCAGGCTTGGATGTGTCCAACAACCAAAACTAAGGATTGACCTCTGACTCCAACTATATTAATCATAAACTAATTTCATGGTTTGAACATGTCGAGGTTCAAGCCGGGCATGGATGTGTCCATCAACCCAAACGAGAAACAAAACTCTGGTTCTAACCATATTAATGGAAGGTGTTGGCCTTAATATTTTGTAAGGGGTTTTGGGTCTCATCCTTTTCTTTTAAGCACATTCATGACATATAATTATGTCATGTTCTAACGATTTCCTTAATAAAGTATGTATGTGACTTAATTTATCAAGTCTCATTAATTGAATTAGGAACCGGATTTCCTAATTCTAATTTCACACTTTATTCAAGGAATTGTTTTGGGAAACAATTTCCTAAATTGTCATAATCAATTTCGGAAATAATATGTTTAAGAGTTTGATTTCTCTAAATCAAATCTTATTAAATTAAAAGACAGATTCTCTTAATTCAACCACATATTATTTTCATGAAAATCTTATTTAAGGAAATATACTCTATAGGAAACAATTTTCCTAATTAATTTTGGAGACAATAATATGTAAGAGCATCACCTCATAAATCAAATAAGGAAATTATCGTTTGAGAATCACCTCAAAAATTTCCAAGATTTGATCACATATTTTATTTATGGAAAATTAATATCAATAAATAACTTAATTTGGACGGCTCCCCGAGGCTCAATCCAAATAAAATATAAAATTTGACTCAATCCAAATTAAACATTGACAATTTAAATCAATTTAGGAAATTTAATTATAACAACTAACTTTAAATTGGACGGCTCCCCGAGGCTCAATCCAAAATAAAGAATTTTGTAAATAATTTAATTTCCAATTATGAATTTAAATGTCAATTAATATTCCCATAATTGGTCTAGAATTTCTTGAAAGAAAGTGCCCAAAATTGCGAGCTTTCCATAAATGGAAAGTTTCCAAAAGTAAAAAAAATTTCAGAATAATTGTAAGTTTCTGGTATAAAGAAAACTTACGTATTTCCAAAATTGGAAAATTTCTAAAATAGGAAATTTCCAAAATTGGAAAGTTTCCAAAAATGGAAAGTTTTCACAATTATCATAAAATTTCAGAAACAGGGATATTTCAAAAGTTTGCGAAATTTCATGAGGATTTCCAAACTTTGAAATTTCTAAATCTAAAATTTACCATAATTGGAAAGTTTCCATAATTGAAAAATTTTCCAAAATTGAGATCATGACAAAGTTTTCCGCAAAACAATTATATGATTATGTCGAACACTAACCGGATCTGATACCACTGTTGGGACCGGGTGCATGTTGACATGGATGTGGGTTCGTAATTTCAAAATTAATTACATGCAACGGAAGGTTTAGCATAAATAATTTCTCAAATTATTTAACCACACATCTAAGCATGCAACCTTATGTTGTGTAGACATGATCATATATTTAAAATTTTGTAGAAACGTAAACTAATTTACTTGTTACCTCGCATAACTCGAAGAAAGGGACGAGATCCAACCGTAAGCGTCCCTCGGAAGCTCCGCCTCTATTCGTGTCCACGCCGAGTTTTCTTCGGGATGACTTCGCAAAGCCACGAGTTTCGTGCCGACAAGAACTACTAGATTCTCCAAAGGCACGACAAGAATACCAAGAGAGAGATGGGAAGACTAACCACCAAACGAAGAACGGAATCAAGATTACGGGAAGGAAGGAGTTGCGCTCGCTTCTTCTTCTTCTTATAGCAGCTGTGTAACGACCCGGAAAATTTTCTTAATATTTTCTTTAAAATATTAAGTATGTCTAGATAATTTTCCAAAGGATCTAGAAATATTAGTACGAACCTTAGCCTAAGAAATCCATGATTTTCTCATTTAAATTGAGAAACTAAGTACTAAGGGGCCTTATATGGGCTTTCTAGTACCATGATTATGGGTGAATTTTAGGTAAAAGTTAATAGAAATATAAAGGGGATTTTAATGAGAAATATTAACATAATTATGGGGGAATTTTTAAGGAATTTTTGAAATAATAGGAAATAAAATAAAAATAAAATAGAAAAATTAGTGCATGCACCAAGGATTGAACCTTGGACCTTTTGTACAACCATGCATGCACTAACCAATTCACCTAGCAAGGGAGTGCTATGAGGGAATGAAGTGTATATTAGTTAAGGCTTAGGAAAATGAAGAGTCACTAAGGGAAGAGACACCATGACTCTTCACTTACCCCCTTTAATGGGGATTAAAGGCATAAGAGGGAAGTTACCTTTCATTTCTCTCATTCCATCAAGTCATTTGTTTTCTCTTCTTCTTCCTCCCCTCCTAGCCGAAACCTCCAAGCTCCCTTCTCCCTTGAGAAAAGTTCACATAAGCCTCCATTTTGAAGATCTAGGGTCTCTTCCCAAGGCAAGGAGAGTTCAAGTGTCAAAGGGATTTACAAGTTCCTTCTCCTTTAAGGTCTAAAAACCAAAGGTAACCCAAGGTAAAACCCTCTCACCTGTGGTATGATAGCTTTTCAAGTTTTTGGTCATGATCAAAGTTTCTATTGGCATGATATGTTGAAAAATCCATGATTAGGGTTCGGCCAAGCCTTGTTTGGGGCTAGAAATCATGTTAAAGACTTCCTTTATGTTTTCAAATGATTTCTCATGATAGGTTAAACCTAAAAGTATGATTGTGGAGGTTTGGAAGCACCCTAAGAACCCCTTAGGGTTTCGGCCACCTTCAAGTATAGGGTTAGATTTAATCTTTAACTCTCCAAGCATGCTTAGTATGTCTTGCTATGATATAGTATGGATGAAAATAGTGACTTATATGAATTTTCTATGGGCTTGTTACCCTTATAGGTTTCGGCCAAATCATGTTCTAGGGCTAAGGCTTAGTGTTAAGTCCAATCAAGGGTTCAATTGGTCTTCCATGGCATGATATGCAAAGTATAGGATGTTAATCTTAACCTAGGCAAATTTTCTATGGAGTTACACTTCTTCAAGTTTCGGCCAAGACCCAAACCTAGGGTTTGGATTGGGTTAAGGTCTCAAGGATGCATGTTCCTAAGTTACCATGGTGCTAGTAAGTAGTTAAGCATGAAGTAAGGATCTTTATGTTACTAAAATCTTAGTTTATGTGTAGTATAACATGATTTTGTATATTAGATTTTAGGTGATGCTTTACTCATGAATATTTAGATCATATACCATGAATATATGTAATTGATGTAGGATGTAAGTTATGATAGATAGAATGATGCATGTATGATGATAAATGCTTATGATAGATTTATGCTTTATGAATGATATGTATGTATGTCATGCTTCATGAATGATATGTATGTATGCCGTGCTTTACGAATGATATGTATGGATGCCATGCTTAATGAACGATATGTATGTATGTCATGCTTTACGAATGATACGTATGTATGCCATGCTTTACGAATGATATGTATGGATGTCATGCTTTATGAATGATAAGTATGTATGTCATGCTTAATGAATGATATGTATGTATGCCATGCTTTACGAATGATACGTATGTATGCCATGTTTTATGAATGATATGTACGTATGCCATGTTTAAGAATGAAGATGATGAATGAAAATGATAATCATGGCTCTAAGACAAAATGATGTATGCATGATATACCTTATGAATGAAGAAAATGAATGATGATGAATGTTCATGCCTTTATGACATCATGATGTTAAGTATGAATGATGAAATGTTATGTATGTCTATGAATGATGAAGCATGCAAAGTTATCTTACTTTATGAATGGGCTTGTACCGGACCGAAGTAAGGGTCCAAGGGATGGGTGTTAGTGATATGAGAGAAGTGTCCTAAGGCAATCGCCTTATGATTGTAAATATTTATTTTAATAAATGATAATTCACTATTTGAGTATACATGTTTGTGTATTTGATTGGGATCTTAAACTCATCTACTGAATGTCCGCAATACAACTCAAGCATAAGAGAATTTGTGATGGGATCACAACTAGTGATTATCTCTAAATGTGCAAATGTGAAGTATTGAAAATATCCCTAGTCGATAAATTGATAAAAACGGACACTATCAATTCTGTTGAGACTAGCATGGGTTATTCTCTAATCAGTTGATTCTCACTGGCTGGTGACATTGGGATGTCCGGAGATAAACATGGATGCTAGTTAAGGGAACTAGTTCATTGGAGTGACTAGCTGTAAAACTTCATATGGTTATCTATATAGATATGTCAATGAAGTTCTTACTGCGGCTTAAGTGCGATGTTCCTCTGACTTGCGGTGTTCAAGTCATCTTGGTCATGGAGACTTATACTTTAACATCTTAAGCAAGCATCTCCAAGGAGGTGTGGACCCAGGATGATTGGGTATAAGCCAAAGTGCCCGAAGATGTTTGAACAGCCTACAAAGGATTCACCACTCCTTGCGAGGAGATGTATACCCAGGCCTATCGTCGGATTGTTACTCAAAAACCTCTGGCCATAGTATATCATGTTAAGAGTGCGAGTCTCTTAAATACATGAGAGTAATTAGAAATCCAAAGGACGAGAAAGACATTACTTGGGCTAGGTGTGACGTAGTCAGCCTAGTGGAGACTGACACAAATAGACCGTGTCCTCAACCAAGTGGGTGTAAGGTGGTGAAGGGAATGGGGCACGATTCATTAGAGCTGCTGAAGGGTTTCAGAATAATTTCTTCTGAGGTCAAACCGTTGATCTTTCGATTAATTGGGGATCATGATGTACTATTAGGTACCACTCATGATCGTTCTATAATTATTGGGTTAATTATAGACGGCCAACATAAATCAAAAGCCTATTTAGTCACACGCACTACGAGTAATCCAAGGGATTTAAAACGAGTTAAAAATTAGATTTTCCGATCAAGAGAAATAAGTCGAATCTGAGTTAATCAGAGGCGCAATGGAAGCTAAAAATGGCTAAGTCTTTTGAAGGCTTTTTGGGCGAATTAAATGGGTTTAATTCACGACCGGTTCGGGTTGGTTTGGCCGGCCAAAGAGGGTGCTAACCCTCCTTGTGGTGGCCGGCCATTAAAGGGAATTAAATCAATTTATTTGGTTTAATTAATAAAATAAATCTAGTGTGATTTGTTTTATAAATTATGGATAAATAAATTTGTAAAAAGAAATTTATATAAATAAATTTGTAGAAATTTATTTCTTTTATGGAAGTTAAAATAATCCATGAATTGGTTTATTTTAATTTTATAAAATCAATTAAGAATTGATTTTTCCATAATAAGAAAGTTTATAAATTTCTTATAAAATTTATTCCATAATTTAAAGAGAAGAAGAATTTGTTTTATTATAAATTAGTTATAATAAGACTCGGCTTAAACGGAATAATTAATAAGAGAATTTATAAGATAAATTTCTTATAACTAATTCCGTTAAGAGGGTGACTTAGCAAAGGAGTTGCTACTATATAAAGGAACCAAAGGCAAGCCCTTATTCCTAACTAACTAATCAAGTTGTGAAGAGCTCTCCCTCTCTCTCTCTTCTCTTCTCCCTCCCCTCTCCTCCATTAGGGCCGGCGCCCACTTGGTGACCTAGGGCCGGCGCCCTTCCTCCATCTAGGGCCGGTGCACCTCATCCACTTCCTTGGGTTGTGGCGTGAGCATTCAAGAAGAAGGAGAACCCGAACAAGAAGAAGAAGAAGCGGATAGCGACTCCTCTCTTCTCGGAATTCGATTCAGTTACTTCATTGGTTAGTTTCCTAATTTTTCTCTTGATCTTCTAAGTTGTGCCCATAGATAATCTAGTAGTTCTCGTCGGCACAAAACTCGTGACTTTGCGAAGTCATCCCGAAGAGAACTCGGCGTGGACGCGAATAGAGGCGGAGCTTCCAAGGGACGCTACAGTTGGATCTCGTCCCTTTTCTTCGAGTTACGAAAGGTATAAAGTAAATTAGTTTACTTTTCCGCAAAGTTTTATTTTATGATTATGTCGAAACACCATAAGATTGCATGTGTAGCGACCCGCCTTCTCTACCTTAGACGGATCGTTACTTTTCTCTACTTCTCAACTCTTTTACATGACTAAAAGTGCGGAAATCTTTTTTTTTTTTAAACTTTTAAATTCATCTAACAATTATATTCTAACTTAAGCAATCATGCATAATAACATATCACCCTTCTATCCCAAAAGCTCGCAAGATGATAAACATTGAAGCTTGCCTCGCCCAACTCAAACTGCGGGTATCAGTCGACTGATACTGTATCAGTCGACTGATAGGCCTGAAATCAGAAAACTCAGGTTTCGGCAGTTGCTTCTCAGCTCCTCCATACCTATGATTTCGAGCCATATGGAATCATTGCACCATTTCTACACTCTATGACAGTTTTCAAATGAGTTTAGCCAATCAAAACGAATCCATAAACTTGAAATTTGGACTTTTGCGGAGGAAAATAAACTATTCAAGATATATGAACTTTAACACTAAAGTTTGTACCAATCTTGATTCCTATGTACTCATAACTCCAAATGCATGTTCTATAACCCTGCTAAAGCATTATAAAATGTGGATGCAACTTTTCTAAACATTTATAAGCAATAAAACTTAATTCAAAGAGAATTTGATACTATCTTGGCACATGCGTCTATTTTCTAACAAAGTATCAATATCTCCATCTACTCACATTTCTACTCATCCAATGCAAACATAAGAATATATAAGCTAAATGAAATGACATGGAATCTTTACTCTAAGCAATTGAGCATGTAAAACTATCCAAAACTTAAATGTTCGCTAAACTTCATAAAGCAAGAACTTGCAATTCAAATGTACTATAACATTGTGAATTAAATAACTAAATTGTCTCGTGCCAAAGATCTCTCCATACTCAGCCACCACACACACACTCTACTCAGCACCGCCTCGTCGTCTTCCTTCAGAATTGCTTGCCTTTACCTTTATCTGCAATAAGAGGAAATGCAACTAGTAAGCAAAAAGCTTAGTAAGTACTATCTAGCTCACAAAAACTCGAAATATGCAAACATGCTTCTAGATCAAACTGAACATCATATAAGATACTAATATGCTTGAAAGAAAACTACAAACATGTATAGCTCAAAACATGCATACTCAAGCAATAATAAATCTCAATTTACTTTTCTTGGCTCAACTTGAAACTTTAGCTATTCTTTAACTTTTTGAAAACTTTCTTAAACTTTCGAAACTTTGCTAAAGCATATACTTGAAAATACTAATCACTTGGATCCACTGAAGACGTAAGTACCATCTCATGCGCGTTCCCTAAAAGGTTGGGGTAGCGAGCCACCAATCCTAATAGAGCAAACCTTGGTCTACCAGGGCCAAGACCTTGGAATTGGACACCTGGATTTCGTTAACGACGCCCTTGGACGCCGGGTACTGGCCTTAGAAAATAAAATAGCTTTTCTTTCTTTTCTTTCTTATCTGCAAATGCCTTGGCATTTTCTCGAGCACCTTGCGTGCTAAAATCCCTAAGTCTTGACTTTGGGGATTTCTTAAGGCCTTGGCCTTTTCTTTTCTTATCTTTATCTTCTCTTTTCTTTTCTCATAGCTTTTCTTGGTCCCTAATCTCATATAGGGCACTCAATAAAATATATAAGCATATAATGAACTAGATCACATGCAAAACTTAAACAAAAAGGAAATATCTCTTTTTAAAAACTTTTAAAGGAAATTCTTGCGGAAAAACCGCCTCTTACTGCAGGTGAGCAGTACTTACATTGATATCTTGGACTTACAACCAAGATTGACGTCTAGAGCTCGGGAGAAACTTGAGATCTCGGAGAATTCTTCGCGCCTACGCGTTCCTCTCGTCGCGGGGATTCCAAATATTAGAAGATCTCTTGGAGAAGAGCCTTGACCGGCCCCCTAGAGCTTGGTGTAGTTTTGCCCAGAAGAGGAGGGGTCGGCGTGAGGGTTTGGAGAGGAGAGAAAATAAAACTTCTCTCCTTAATTACCTATTTATACTTACGGGGCGGATTAACCTAACTACACCTTAAATATAGGTCTCTCCATCCTTTGCTGTGCTTGATACCCTAGCCCAGCTGGTCGCGCGCGCTCTTGGTCTCGCGGTGGTCGCGGGTTCGAACTCCGGCTGCCCTTAAGTGGTTTTTCCATTTTTTCTTTTTATTTTTTTTAAAATACTAAACGGACTCGGAAAATTCCATAAAAATATTCTAAAAATTCCTAAAAATATCTAGAATATTTCTAAAACATTTCTAACTACTTCAAGGACTTTATGAACTAAAAATGGGAATTTTG